>PVJC01008988.1:0-47025 GCA_004026665.1 Murina feae | reverse complement strand
ACATATGTACATACCTAAGAATATGGAGCCAGAGGACAGTTTGGGAAAATTGAGACTTATTTGCCAAGGAGCTAAGAAGGGGGAGGTTGTGGTTTGGAATGTCAAAGGGCAGGAAGGCAATTCCTATGGATATGGAAAGCAAATGTTTGGTAAACAGATGTTTTCTGGGTTTTCTCCCACCTAGTTGGTATTAAGCTATAGTTATATATCATGATAGCTTCCTTCCTGGAAAAGGTCCTCTATCTAAATCATTTTAGGCAGTTTAGGGAAAGGTCAAATGTTTTTCCTGACTCATTCATTTCTTAAAAACAACCAGCTTAAAACAATCAATATCCCATAAAAGGCATATTCGGGGGTTGCAAACTCTGCTTCCCTCAGAACCAAAAGCAATTTTCATTACTCTCTGCTTATCGTGGTCTTCACACACACACACCCTCCCCCACCATACCACCTCACCCCCGTACCCCGACACCCCCCACGCCCCACCCCACCGTACACACCCCCCACATCTACTTTCTGAATCATTGAATCATGCACTGGAGAATGAGCACCACTGGTGAAGAACAGTGGTGGATTCAGACTTTTCCCCCTAATGGGGCTTAGACTCAGTCTACTTCCTCTGTTACGGGGCCCAAGTTCCGGTGCCCAACGCTTCGAAAGGCCAAACTCAAAATGTCAGTTTGAGTAAGGAAAGGTGTATTGATTGAGAAGAAGCCAACTGAGAGGGTGGGAGACCTAATGGTGTTTCAAACCCATCTTGCTCACTAGACTTTATTAATGGTTCTCTCAGGGGTTAGGGGAAACAGGTATGCAGAATTGCTGGTGGGGCAAGTTTTAATTGGAGAACCTTGGAACTTGGCCATTTATGGTAAAAGGGCATCAGCACCCATCTTCCTGTACAAGGGACCCTTGGCTTCTGAAATGGTTCATGTGTTCAAGTTCAGGTTCTGCCCCAGTTCTTTGGTTCAGGGGGGTGGGGGGCGCGGGGGGGGGCATGGTTTACAAGACTGATCCAGGTGCAGCTAGAGGTCAAAGTTCTTTCCTCTGGGCATGCTTTGACTGCATTACTTGTGGTTTTGGTCTGTTGTATCCAAAAAGTAACCCAGTATCTTGTTAAACAGCATGGGACCATTTTGAGGTGGTTCTGCAGTTGTACTACCTGTCCTTTGAGACCCATCTTTGCAAATGCTTTCTCAGACCTTAGTCAGAATTAATCTTATCCTTCTTTATTATCCCAAAGCAAGAGAGTTGATTTTCTATTATATGATAGTGATATAATAAGAGATATATGTGTGTGTGTGTGTGTGTATTTGGTCTTTGTTCCCTTTCCTGGCACAGAGCTTCTTACACCCCTGCAATTTCCTGAGTGGTAGGGGTCAGAGGAGTATCTTATTATAATAAGCCCCTTTCAGCTACATGTGAGTTTACGCTAAAGAGGTGACTCTAGAAGGCTGAGAGTTGGTTGCCAGAGGAACCAACCCTGTGATCAGATGGTTGGAACGTTTAGCCCCACTGGCCAATGATTTAATCAACCATGCCTGCATGATGAAGCCTCTCGAAACAGCAAAGTTCAGAGAGCTTCTGGGTTGGTGAACAAGAACGTGTCTATGTGTCAGGATGGCAGCATATCCCAAATTCCATGGGGACAGAGTGCCTGTGCTCAGGACCCATCTGGATCTTGTCCTATATATCACTTCATCTGGCTGTTCATTTGTATTCTTTAAAATATCCTTAGCAATAAATTTGTGATTGTAAGTAAACTTTCATTTCAAACTATTATTTTATCCGAGTTCCGTGAGCTGTTCTAGCAAATTATTCAACCTGAAGAGGGGGTTGTAAAAACCCCAGATTTACAGTTGATCAGTCAGAAGTCCTGGACTTGATAGTGGGGTCAGTATAGGGTCTGCACTGACTCCAGGTAGTTGGTGTCAGAATGTTTTCAGTAGAGAAACCTCCCCTTTTAATGATTTGTCGTGTCGTGTGTTAGATCACAGCTATTTTGTGCATTTTTTCACTGTTACATCATAACTTTCTTAGTGTCTTCAAATTATTCTTACAAATTTTCTTACTCATTATAGTTGAACTGGTTTTCCCCCCTCAAAAAGCATTTCTCAATCCTTTAGCTAAGCGCCTGCACTGAGTTAGATCATGGGCAAAGATTGTGTAAGGGCGAGCATTGTAAATGGAAGGGAAAGTTGGAAAAATATCCAGAGGTCACGGCACAGAGTTTGAAATGGTTGGTACCCAGAGTTTCAATTAGAGGATAATGGGAAACAATCCAGATAAGTATGCATGCAGTCTGGTTATGAAGAATTTAGTTTTACAGATGAGGAAAACAAGACACAAAGGTGTCATTTGCTCAGCCCAGGTAACAAAGGGATTAGAGCCCATCATCTGATTGCACCCACCATCCAGGCCCAACACCTCACATAAGCTCAGGCAGCGGTTTTATGCAACCATGCCAGGTTGGGATAATTGGCTGGGAAAAGATGAAGATATTATTAGAGAGTGTCCAGGACACTCGTGATTGTTTAGTTCAGCCACATATACCTCTCTTTGTACTTGGCATTGCAACCTAAACTGAGGCAAACAATCAAGAAAATTCAGGACACTGAAGGTGCATTCAGTGCTGCTCTGTGGCATTTGTAGTAGCCAGTCTGAGCCCCTGCTTAGTGACTCACAGACAAGTCTATGAGTTGCCCTTTGAAACAAATACCAAGAGTTGCCAGCTCTGACATCTTTTGGGCCCTTTTCCTTAAGTTTTAAAGAACTAATATTTTTATTTCTTTTTTTATTGTCAAAAAAGTAATATTTGCACTGACACCTGGGTTAAAATAATAAGCAAATGTGTTGAGATTAAGTCATAAAAATGACATTCAATAAACAAATGAAATAATGTTTAACCTGTAATAAAGAATTTTTAAAATTCTAGGCAGTATTTTTGTTCATATTTAGTTTTGTGGTCAAGCACAGATTCATGGTTTGTTCTATTAGGAATGCAAAAATTTTGGATCATATGACCCAAAGCACAGCAACTACCTATGACTGCTTTGCTGTAGGTGGCACATGCTCCCAACATTTCATGGGCTGCCTGTGTGCTAGAAAAATGGCCCATGTCTCTCAGACAGATCTACCACCATACTTAATTCATTATTTCTGTGACCTGAATTCTGTTTGTTTGTTTTTTAAATATATTTTTATTGATTTCAAAGAGGAAGGGAGAGGGAGAGAGACATAGAAACATCAGTGATAAGAGAGGATCATTGATCGGCTGCTTCCTGCATGCCCCACACTGGGGATCGAGCCCGCAACCCAGGCATGTGCCCTTGACCAGGAATCGAACCTGAGACCCTTCAGTCCGCAGGCCAATGCTCTATCCAAGAGTTCTGTTTTGTATTCAGTAAAGAGAATAGAGGTACCAGAATGATTTAAAACAAAACAAAACAAAACAAAGAGATGGGGGAATCAGATACCCAGATTTATTTTTCCTTGTCATTCATTATCCTACCTGAAAGAAAACAAAAGGGTGAAGTGATTGAGAAATACAAATTGGTAGTTACAAAATAGTCATGGGAATATAAATTACAGCAGTAGGGAATATAGTCAATGATATTGTATAATTATGAATGGGTCCAGGTGGGTACTTGAATATCAGGGAGACCACTCTGTAAAGTACATGATTGTTTAACCACTATGCTATACACCTGAAACTAATACAAAATAATATTAAATATAAACAGTAATTGAAAAATAAATAAGAAAACAAACATTTTTGCAAATAAGACCAAAGTGACTCAAAGCTAAATAAATAATGACTTTTAAAACATAAGGTCATTGTTAATAAAGAAATGCCACACCCATATACCTACCCATTCAAAGTAAAGTTTTTTTCTTGTCCACTTTCATTCTGTAAAATGCACCTGGCATTGCTACTTCATTACACTGGCATTTCTTTCCATTTTTGAGAGACGGATTGGGTGTTTACAGATTAACTATAATTATTCTATAACACTTCTTATTGCACTGTGATATATTCATTTAAAGTACATGACAGCCTCCAATGTTACATTATCATTTTTTATTGTGTAATAGAGCTTCATTTAGGACTTTTGTCTAAAGAGTCATTGAGATTTTATGATAAAACATTTAATACATTATGAACAATGATCACAAATTTTGTTTGTTACTGAGAAAGAAGAATTTAGATACTAAAATCTGAAAGCAAATAACATATAACAATATAAACAGTCAAATAACTTTTACACAAATGTTAAGATTACATAAATAAATTATAGAATTAGGAGAAGACAATGCATTTGTACAGCTCGCATTATTTCATTTCACCCAGGTACTGATTCTCTTATAGAATCATTCTAGGAGTGCTTCTTAGGAGTATGGGTAAATACCAGTAAGTGTAACTGCAAGTAAAGACAAAACTTAATAAACTCTTCTAGATGAGATAATAGCATATGAAAACATCATGTGTGTTTGGGATAACTGATCAGCAGAGTAATAATTCTGAAAATGTGTAGGATAAGGGTTCAGAGGGCAATGTGCACAGTAAAGCCTTTTAATGGAAATGGAGTGTTGGCTTGTCAGCTCAGTAGATGGAGAAAAGCAGTTTAAACCAAGCTAATCATGGTGAGGTAGGTGTGCTAGAGAGGACTTGGAAAAGGCTCCAAGGGTTAACTCTTTTTGAAAATATACTACAAACTGTAATCCAATGAGCTTTAACTGATATCACATCAAACTTTCTCTGACCTGGGCAGTGAATCCTGCAGTGGATAATGATTTGCAAGTAATGAACTTTCTGAGTTTCCATGATCCCTGATGGGAATCTAGGGTATTTAGGAAACCATGGGGCATTTTCTTAGGATTCTGTGTCCTGAAACAAAGACTGAACAGCTATTTGAGAACTATCTTTCTTTGCTTAGACATTTGGTCAGTATATGTGGGTAGGAGTGGAAGGAAGGAGTCTCATTTTGCACCATTAAGTTCCTTAAAGTTAAGGCTACTTCCAAAATGTTGAATTTGGGTTGGTTTTCTAACATCTTCAAGTTTTCACAATAGAGAGTGTGAATTAATTCGAATACAACAATTGAGGGTCTTAATTACAGTGGAGGCAATGTAGTCATGTGACCTTTTGGCCTGAATCTGGAATGAACTATGGGGGGGGGGGGCATCACTTACTTCCAACCTTGTAGAATTGCCTAAGCTCCTCCTGTACTGATCCCCTTTCTGTCTGCTTTTCCTGGCAGGACATGATATAAGAATTAACATTAAGTTGACTGAATATAAGAAAAAAGCATGCTCTGCATTCTTACTGATAAAAATGGAGAGATGCACTAGATGTGTATGTGTACAGTTCTGTCTTATTTCTTAACTACACAACTAGCAGTACAGAAGGTTTGGTCAGCCTTTGAGGCATAGTTATCTTAGGAAAGAAGTCATGAATGATATATGATATGATATGATATGATATGATATGATATGATATGATATACTTGTTCCTGTGGAAAGTAATACAATAATCAATAAATAATAACGCAAGAAATAACTCTGTTTTGAATATTCACAACTAGAAACCTACTTTTGCCCCACCCTATATTATAACATACCATAATACTATATACATACACAAATATGCATATAAATAAATATACACTATAATGACAAATCCAAGATATTGAGATCATTCATTTTATGCATCAGAATTTATTGGCTCCAATCTGCTGTACAGTTGTGCTAGTAACAGCCTTACAACAGGTATTTATGTCTAATTCTGCAGCTGCAAGCAGCTCCCTGAAACTTGTAGAACCCAACACCCAATTTGCATTAACTTTTTTTTCACTGTTACATCTTTTATGTTTCAATTATAGTATACATTCAATATTATTCTATACTAGGGGCCTGGTGCACAAAAATTTGTGCACTCGGGAGGTCCATCAGCCTGACCTGTGCCCTCTCGCAGTCTGGGACTCCTCTGGGGATGTCCACATGCTGGTGTGCCTGGTCAGCCTGGGTGAGGGGCTGATGGCTGTTTGCAGGATGGCCAAGCCCCCCAGTGGGATCCCTCACCCCATTGGGGTGTGGCCAGCATGGGTGAGGGGCTGATGGCTGTTTGCAGGCTGGCCAAGCCCCTCAGTGGGATCCCTCACCCCATTGGGGTGTAGCCAGCATGGGTGAGGGGCTGATGGCTGTTTGCAGGCTGGCCAAGCCCCCCAGTGGGGTCCCTCACCCCATTGGGGTGTGGCCAGCATGGGTGAGGGGCTGATGGCTGTTTGCAGGCTGGCCAAGCCCCCCAGTGGGGACCCTCACCCCCACTGGAGACCCTCACCCCCACTGGAGTGTGGCCAGCCTGGGTGACAGACTGATGGCTATTTTCAGGCTTTCAGGCTGCCCACAGCTCCCATTGACCCAATGTCCCAGCAAGGCTGGCTGGACGCAGGTTTCTGGGGTTTGTTTATCTTCTATAATTGATACACTGTTCCTTTAAGCTGGGGCCTAGTAACGAAACCTCCTCTCTGCTTCAGCTCTGGCTTCTATAATGAAACAATGTTTAATTAGAAGTCAGGCCTGGCCTGCTGTTTGCTTCAGCTCCTAGGATTGAAACATTTGTTGCAAATGTGATGTTCCCTGGAGCGGAGAGACACCCAGGTGGCCTGCAAACAGTTTCACTCCTGCTGCAACGAATGCTGCCTGTTTACTCAGGTCCCTGAGTGCCGGCCTCCATGTTGGCTAGGTTAATTTGCATACAGTCGCTCTGATTGGCTGGTGAGCGTGGTTTAGGCATCGTGAAGAAACGGTTAATTTTAATATTACGCTTTTATTAGTTAGAATTAGTTCTAAGTGTACAGATAGTGGTTGGATATCATGTACTTTACAAAGTGATTCCCCCAAAATTTCAAGTTCCCATCTGACATCATACATAATTATTACAATAGTAGAGGCCCAGTGCACAAAAATTTGTGCACTCAGGGTGTGGAGGAGGTGTCCCTCAGCCTGGCCTGTGCCCTCTCACAGTCTGGAACCCCTCCGGGGATGTCCACCTGCTGGCATGCATGGCCAGCCTGAGTGAGGGGCTGATGGCTGTTTGCAGGCTTGCCAAGCCCCCCAGTGGGGACCCTCACCCTGTCATGGTGTGGCCAGCCTGGGTGAGGGGCTGAGGGCCATTTTCAGGCTGTCCACAGGCCCTTCAGGGTTCAGGTCCCTACTCGGGTGCCTGGTTATAAGCAGGTATCTGGGATTTATTTAACTTCTATAATTGAACCTTTGTTGCCTCGGTCCCCTGTTTGAAGCCTGGGTTACCCCTGGCAACCCAAGGTCCCAGCCCAGCAGGTATCTGGGGTTTGTTTATCTTCTATAATTGAAACTTTGTAGCCTTGAGTAAAGCTTAAGGCCCCACAAGGCCCTAGCTTCCTCCATTGCCCGGGGCAACTCCAGCTTAGTGGCTGCCACCATCTTAGTTGAGTTAATTTGCATATTGACTCCTGTTCAGTTGGTGGGTGTGGCTTATGGGCGTGGCTTGTGGGTGTAATGGAGTGAGGGTTGATTTGCATATTACTCTTTTATTAGATTAGATTATTGACTATATTCCCTATACTCTACTTTATATCCCATAACTATTCTATAATTACCAATTTGTACTTCTTAACCCCTTCACCTTTTTTAACCCAGCCCTCAACACTTATTCCCTCTGGCAACCATCAGTTTGTTCTCTATGAGTCTGTTTCTGTTTTGTTTGTTCATTTATTTTATTCTTTAGATGCCACATATAAGTGAAATCATGTGGTATTTGTCTTTCTCTGTCTGACTTATCTCACTTAGCATATTACCCTCCTGGTTCATTCATACTGTTGCAAATGGTAAGATTTCTTTCTGTGTGTGTGTGTGTGTGTGTGTGTGTGTGTGTGTGTGTGTGTGGCTGGGCACCATTACATTGTGTAAATGTACCACAGCTTTTTTATCCCTTTTGTCTGTTGATGGGCTCTTGGGTTGCTTGCATGTCTTGGCTATTGTAAGTAACTCTGATAATTTGCATTAACTCTTGCCTTACAAATTTCAATGGAAGATGTCTGAGCATATGTATAAAGAGGAATAAGTAGGAAGCAAAAGCTAAAAGTGCTAGTTTTCAATTCTCTTGTATTTACTTGTTGGTTTATTCAACAAATATTTCATCACTGTTTGCTGGGTTTTCAGAAAGTCCATCCTCTGCTTAGTTAGCTGACAGACTAGTGGCAAGACTGGTGGCAGGATGAAAAAAAAGTGCAGAGACAGGGTCTGGGAAATAATATCTGTAGTCACTCAGCACCTGTTATCGTGCTGGGAGCAAGGGTGAGAAGCTAGGTAGAAACCTAGCTCTTTCACTCACCACTTTATAACCACAGACAAGCTATTTTACCTTTCCTGGTTTCAATTCCTCTTACTGTAAAGTGAGGATAATAATGTCACCTCACCTGTGGTGATTAAATGAGATAACTTATATGGAAGCACCCAGTGTAGTGGCTGTCACAAAACATATGCTTAGCACTTAATGACAGGCCCAATTTCTTCCCCAGGGAGCACAGTGTGGTTGCGGGGTTCGGGGTTCCCATAGCACTCAGCCACATAATGAAGGTACTAGATACAACACAAAATTTTACCTCCATCTCCCGTAAATGCACTGTCTGTTTGAATCTGAAATGTGAAGGAGCCAGAGAGAAGCATCAGGCAAAGGTCATGAAAGGGCAATTGACACCTGGGAACAATGTGAAAGACTAGGACTCTTCAGGCTAAAATTTGGAGGCTCAAACAGGTACATGACAAGTGACTCAGTATAATCTGGTAAATACAGAGGTAACCCTGGGTCCTTTCCCAGGTGACGTGAGTAAAAGGAATAAATGGGTTTTAAAAAGATAGCATAGCCCTGACCGGTTTGGCTCAGTGGATAGAGCATCGGCCTGTGGACTGAAAGGTCCCAGGTTCGATTCCGGTCAGGGGCATGTGCCTTGGTTTCGGGCACATGACAGGAGGTGCAGGAGGTGGCTGATTGATGTTTGTAACTCTCTATCCCTCTCCCTTTCTCTGTGTAAAAAATCAATAAAATATATATTTTTTAAAAAGATAGCATAAATCTAGAAAGACAGAAAAGCCCTGATAGCTACATGAAGAATCAGGCCTTAAACTCTCAGTTTGACCATAGAGTGGATGGACAGCAAGACTGTCCACAGTATCTTCTTTAGGGTGATGAATTGATAAGATGTCACTTGCTGTGATCTGAACTAGTACGGGAATCACACGTCATTGGTATTACTGAGAAGGTTTATTTTCCCCCTCTGTTGTGGCTGTGTGTCAAGTGAGGATAAATATCCAGGAAGGTTACCATTCTCCATTAAACTATAGAAAAGACTGTCTTTTATTCTAGACTAGGCGCCCGGTGCACGAAATTCGTGCATGGGGAGAGGGTGGGGGTCCCTCAGCCCAGCCTGCCCCCTCTCACAGTCTGGAACCCCTCAGTGGATGTCCTATGATGGCCCCAGTCTGCCAGGCGCCTTGTGTGTGTGTGTGTGTGTGTGTGTGTGTGTCGCCACTGGGGACCTGCCCCCAGCTGCATCTGAGACTCAGAGCAGTCCTCCTGTGTGTGTCTACCTGCTGGGGACCTGCTCCCAGGCACACTGTCAAGGCTTGGAGCAGGCACCCCCTCTATGTTGATCTCTCAGACTTTTGCTCTCCCTTGCATGTTGTTCTCTTCTTTGAGCTGTGGCCAGGGCTGGGTGCTGCCTGCCTCCCAAGCTTGCCTACTGCCCATCTTCCTCCAGCCACCAGAAAGCAGGGAAAACCCTGCCTCGTGGTCAGGCTAGCCTTTTCCTGCTCCCTGGAAGGGACCTGGGAAGCCGCCAAGCAGCCCCCAGCCCCCAAGAGCTTGCTTTCCCGCTCCCCCATGCCCCCCAAAGGGCCTGGGGAGCCGCCAAGCAGGCTGCCAACTCTTTCCCACTCACCAGTCCCCTGCTGCCTTCCTTTCCCACTTCCCGGTGCCGCCAAGGGGTCTGGGAAGCTGCCAAACAGGACCCTGGTCCCTGCAGCCTTGCTTTCCCACTCCTCGGTGCCCTGCAAAGGGCCTGGGAAGCCGCCAAGCAGGCCGAGACCTCCCTGCCGCCTCTTTCCCACTCCCCGGCCCGCCACCTTGCTTTCCCACTTCCTGGTGCCCTGGGCCAAGCAGGCCGCCGACCCTCTGCCACCTCTTACCCACTCCCCGATGCCCCACAAAGGGCCTGGGAAGCCCACCAAGCAGGCCGCCAACCCCCTGCCGCCCTCCAATCCTGCCGCCTGGGTCCTGCGCTGTTCCGCCCTGCAGCTGCTCTGTGCACTCGGGAGGTCCCTCAGCCCGGCCTGTGCCCTCTCGCAGTCTGGGACCCCTCTGGGGATGTCCACCTGCTGGTGTGCCTGACCAGCCTGGGTGAGGGGCTGATGGCTGTGTGCAGTCTGGCCAAGCCACCCAGGAACGTCCCTTACCCCATTGGGGTGTGGCCAACGTGGGTGATGGGCTGATTGGCGCTTTCAGGCTTTCAGGGTTTAAGGGTGCCCACAGCTCCCATTGACCCAACGTCCCAGCAAGGCTGGCTGGACGCAGGTTCTGGAGTTTGTTTATCCTCTATAATTGATGCTGTTCCTTTAAGGCGAGGCCTCCTAGTAAACGAAGCCTCCTCTCTGCCTCACCTCGCGGCTTCTATAATGACACAATGTTATACTCTTAGACTCAGGCCTGGCTTCATCTCCGAGGATTCTATGATTGTTATTATGTTGCAAATGTGTGTCTTGCTTTCCGTCAAGGCTAAGGAGCCAGCACGCAGGCAGTTTCCCTTTCGTTCCTGCTACAACGGACGCTGCCATTTACTTTGTGAGTGGCGGCTGCCATGTTGGCTGGGCTAATTTGCATACAGTCGCTCTGATTGGCTGTTGGGCGTCCCGGAGAAACGGTTAATTTTACTATTCTGCTTTTATTAGTTTAGATTGGGCAACCTCAGCCACAGCCATTGAAGGAGTTTAAATGGGCTGATTATCCAGTGTGGCTTGCATGGTGGTGCCATTATTTTGCTGCTACTCTTGAGTTCTAAAGATCTGCTGTTTTTGTCATTGTTCCTTGCTTTAGGCAGTGGTTATCAACCTGTGGGTCATGACCCCTTTGGGGGTCCAACGGCCCTTTCCCAGGGGTCGCCTAAATACATCCTGCATATCAGATATTTACATTATGATTCATAACAGTAGCAACATTACAGTTATGAAGTAGCAACGAAAATAATTTTATGATTGGGGGTCACCACAGCATGAGGAGCTATATGAGAAGGTGGCGGCATTAAGAAGGTTGAGAACCACTGCTTTAGAGTATCATTTTTCTTTATCTGAGCTTCCCTTCCCTCAGGCTTCCTTCTGTGGTTTAACTTTACTCTCAAAAGGACACATTTTCTCCAGAAACCTGCTTACTTTTCTAATCCTTGCCCTTCCCTGAGTCTTAGCTGCCAGCTGAACGGAAGAAGAGGTTCTGGTGACAGGGGAAAGGTTCTCCAAAAGTAGTCTTGCTGGAAGTTCAGCAGGTGGAGGAGCCTAGATTGCAGTGCTGATGGGGCAGCCCCTGACCAGGGCTTTTGCTTTCTTTACTCGGCCCCTCCCTGGCTCAGAACTCACAACAGTTGTCCTGAAGCTTTCCCTAGAGGATGAGGCCTAAGAAATCTGTACCTGGAAGTACCTCCTTTCCAGGGTAGAAAAACAAAGGGGCAACACATCCCTGAGCTTCCTTGGGGTTTCGCAAAGGTCTTTCAATGGACAGACTATCCAGCTTCCATTGTGGCATTAGCCCAGCGTTTAAGCTCTGACTCAGAAAACAGTTCCTGCCCCATGCATGCCACCTGTGGTTCTCTGTGTGTTGTGGCTGCTGGGCAACATGAAACAAAAATGTGTTTGAATTCCTCTGTGGGAGGAAATCTTTGTGCTGCTTTGATCCCTTATAATCCAGGCAGCAATCCCACTTTCCCAGGACTCCATGTAATTGAACAATTCGTTCTAGGCTTCACTGATGACAGAACCTGCAAAGCCAGCATAGGGTAGGTGATTTGGAGACTATTTGGCAAAAGGTCCTTGAAACCAATAGATGGTTGATGGGATCAAGATGCTTAACTGCCTGGAAGTCAGAACAAGGTGTAATAAGATGTGTCAGGTACAGGAAGATCAGCTATGAAAGAACACTATGGGTACAAAAGCCAAGAAAATGGAGGAAAAAATGTGAGCGATGAGATAAAAAAGGGGGGTGAAAACATAAAAAAGAGGAATTGATGCCCTTGGCAAGAGGAACTGGTACAGGGAACTATTTTGAGAAATATTTGAGATTTTTCTGACAAGGAAATGGAAGATACAATTCCTGTCTTAGGGCTTTAGGGACTTGATTGCTTTCAAAATCTATCAATTGTTTTTAAATTCTCATTACCATATTTTTAATTGGCACAAGTACCTTACCTTTAAGCTTATACCAATTACATTGCCTAGTAGTGGGGTTAGAAGGACAGGGGCTTTAGAACTGAAGTGTGATTTCCCGTCCCAGTGCAACAAACCCAGTCTGCCAAGTTGAATGCCGTCTCTAAATATGGACATCAGTACCTCCACAGTGTGGTGAGGGTTAGCAAACAAGATGCCAAAGTCCTTGGAGATAGTAGGCACTCCATACATAGCATCTGCTGTTACTATTTGTTGTTTTTATCATTTCACCTGAAGACAGGGAGGTTGATGTTTTAAGGCCCTTTTTAGTTTTATAAGGTTTCTTAATGATTTAAATGTAATGTAGGAATGATGAGCCTTTTGTTCAAACATTTTAGACCAGAAGATCTCTTCATGATGATCTCATCTTTGTTCATGTTTTTAAATTGTGTGTAACAAACCATCTCAAAGCTTAAAAGAATTCTGATCACCAGTCTGGTGGTTGGTGATGTGTTTCTTGGGACCTCCCTCTGAACAGGACCTCATGTTCCAGGAAGCTAGCCCGAGCTTCTGTCTGCAGCAGTATCAAGATTCCAGGAGGGAGAGAGCAGACGCTGCCAGGCCTCGCGTTTCACTTTGTCACTTCCAGCTGGTCTGAGCAAGCACAAGGCCAGCCCAGGTTCAAGGTCGAGGAGAAGTGACAAGTCACATCGAGAAAGAGTGCCTTTAGAGAGGAGTTAGGGAGGCCTGCTTCGTAACAGGGTGCCACTTTATCTAACCATCCTTAGCAAACCAGGACAATAAAGCCAAGAAAGTTAAATATTCAGCCCAGATCATCCAAATAAACGTAAGCCTCCTCCAGTGCTCTTTCTACTATCCAATGGCAACTCAAGAACAGGCGAGGGGTTTGATTCACAGAAAGCAGACAAGTGGGGACAAAGAATGGAGATCAAGGGATAACTATCATTGATTGTGCACATTGCAAATGGGTAGAGCATGATCAATTAGTCATGGAAATAAATATGAGGACAAACACCTGCTCAGAATAAAGGTGAACAAAGAAAGGTGAGGCGCAACGATCAGCACGGGCACGGTTGGGGAGAATAAAGAAGGGGATTCGATTCATTACTCAAGGATGGAAAATAAAGGAGACAAATCTAACTCCGGGAGGAGAACCTGAGAGGGCAGAATCGTTCAGGAGATGCTGGAGTGGAATCCAAGGCGGCGCACGGCAGGCTAAGATTCCTGCGAAGGAAGGAGGAGCATTTTGCCTCCGAGTAGAGGGCCAAGACTATATGACCCAGCAAAAGAAGACCTGATTTAACTTAGTCAAGTTAACCAGCCTGGGGCTAGGACAAATTACAAATGTACTCAGCAGTCCTCATGATAATGTTGAGTCAAGCTGGGCTGATGCAGCAAACCAGTTGTGCACTTGTCATGTATCTATATGCATGCCATTCGTGACCCCGAGGTTCTTCTCATTGGCATAAGGTGGACTGTCTGCCTCTAGAAGGCTTGCTGGGTGTATAGCAAACCAATGTCGGTGAGTAAGAGTCCCATGCAGGGTAGCGATGAAATTGGTTGATTTCCACTTGTAAGCAAATGTTATTACCTCTGTCAGACAAAGCCAGCTGAAACTTAAAAACACTGCCCTCTTAAGTCTCACATATCAGGGCACCCTACTGTATGTTCACAATTTCTTCTGCTAGTGTTGAACTAATTTGATACTTTATTTCTAAGTAAATGGATGAGTCTATACCTGTGGTTTACAATTATGCTCATTTTACTACAAAAAGCTCACTTAACCATTATAAATGTACAGGCTATTTTATAGTGCACAGCATTCTTGAGTGTCTAAGACTAAAGAGCTGAGTTAGAAGTACACAGAGAGTTTAGATGTTTGTGGCATTTCCCAGTTTCCCTTTCTCAGTATCTTTACTTTAAAGGCTAAAACTATTTATATTTTGCTTCGTTGGTAATAGGTAAACACGGTGCTATTATTTTTTTTTTTACTACTTTACCCTTGAATTTTCTGGCTGTACATATTCCCCGCTTTCCTGGCAACACTCCCCAGGATTAATCTTGAAATATTTCTTCTTTCAAAGCTGTTGAATTTCTCCAAAATCTTGCCCTTTGATGTATCTGCTGTAACTACTGTCTGCGTTTTATTTCTCATGGTTTTCATGAGACAAATATTAGCATATGCACACCTACAGATCAAATATGTTTTACCTACTCTAGCCTAGGAAGAACCTGTTTTCTATGGCCCAACATTCACATTTGATCAGGATGAAAGTCAGAAACCTGGGAGAAGTATTTAGAGCAATTAGTTCATATTTTTATTAATCATGCCTTATTCCAATGAAAAACTCTGAGACATGGATTCATAAATTGGTAAAATGTACAATTGCCAAAACACAGCATATAATTAGTAAGCAAACATGGGAAAGTGTTCAAACCTTACTACTTATCAAAGAAATGTGGCATATTTTGTTAAGCAAAGAAAATAAAATTTTTAAAAAGAAAAATAGCCACCCACAATTATACCTTGAAAGTATTAAATTCAGAAAATAAAAATACTCAAAGTAATAATATGAGTCTCCTAAGGATGCCTAATGACAGTCTTGTTCATTGCTGGCACGAGTACTAATGCTACAATCATTCTGAGAAGCATTTGGTAATGTGTATGAAGAACCACAAAAATGTTTTGACTTCCTGACCAATAATTCTACTTCAGTGTCTGTCAGAGGCACTGTAAAAATAGGAAATGTTCCTGATATTCATTACAGCTGTATTTATAAGGGGGAAATCTCAATGTTCCACACCAGAGCCATAATAAATAAATTATGGAAAATATACCAGCTTGAACATTGTGCAAATATTTAATGATTGCTCCAAAGAGGAGTAATGTTAAAGGAGTTTATAATGTTAGGGTTTGTTTTTTTTAGATTATATGAGCATTGTAACTGTGAATAGCATCTTCTATGTACCCATGAAACTAAAACATCTGGAAGTCTTCCTAGACATGTCTCTATCCCTAACCCTGCAAAGTCACTTCACAGCTTGGTGGACACTTGGGGGTCAATTTTATCTCTCCTGTACTCCACTGGAATTTTCTCTCTGAATGCAAGTCAGATGTGTCATGCCCTGCCACATCCTCAGTGCTTTCTCATTGCTCCAGAACCGAATGCCAAGCTTTCACCCAACCCCAAACACTGACTGACCTGGCAGCCAGTTGCCGCCTCCTCTCCCTTCAATTGTCTTCTCCATCTCCACCCTCAGCCAGGTGGGCCTCATTTCAGTTCCTTGTGTCTCCCTTGGGCCACTTGCTCCACAGCTGCTACTCTTCTGCTTATAAAACTCTTCCTGCCCATGACCCTTTGCCGCATCCTTCATCCTTCCAACCTTCAGGCCATTTGTCATCTTCTTAGGGAAATCTTTGCTGCTGCCTCAGATCAGATCCCCTTCTTATATGCTCTATTTACTTCTTTTTAAAATATATTTTATTGATTTTTTTACAGAGAGGAAGGGAAAGGGACAGAGAGTTAGAAACATTGATGAGAGAGAAACACCGATCAGCTGCCTCCTGCACACTCCCTACTGGGGATGTGCCAGCAACCAAGGTACATGCCCTTGACCGGAATCGAACCTGGGACCCTTGAGTCCACAGGCTGACACTCTATCCACTGAGCCAAACCAGTTAGGACTCTATTTAATTTTTAATAGATGCTGTTAAAAGGTCAAAGTTTCTAGTCCTAGTCAAGGCACATGCTCAGTTTGAGGGCTCAATTCCCATTTGGGTTTGTGTGGGAAGCAGCCGATTAATGTTTCTCTCATTTGACCTCTCTCCTCTCTTTTTCTCTCTCTTCCCCCATCTCTTCCTTTCCCTTCCTTCCTTTAAAATCAATAAAAACATATTTTAAAAAAACATATCTGCTCTGCTCACCACTGTACCGTTGTATCTGCACCATAGGAGCCCTTCCACACAAATACATATTGGATAAGATTTATTACAACCATGTGAAAAACTGTGTCCTGCATGTTCAATGTAAGCATTTTTGCCATAAACATCTTTGCTGAAAATATTTTGACCATACAACTAATTGGCTGTAAGGCAATTTCACAGTAAAACAGAAAAGAGGGATATTGCCCGGCCGGTGTGGCTCTGTGGTTGAGCATCAACCAATGAACCAGGAGGTCACAGTTCAATTCCCCATCAGGGCACAGGCCTGGGTTATGGGCTCGATCCCCAGTAGGGGGCGTGCAGGAGGCAGCTGATCAATGATTCTCTTTCATCATTGATGCTTCTATCTCTCCCTTTCCCTCTCCCTTCCTCTCTCTGAAATCAATTAAAACATTTTTAAAAAGGAAGGGGGGAGTGTCTGATACTTTAGTAAGGGAAGTAGCAATAAAGATAGGAGTGACCTTTTGTCAGAGAGGTGGCAGTGGCAAAATGGGAAGCACTAGTACAAATTATGTAGGCTAGACCTAATGATTGTTGCCTAATGCTTTTCAAAATGCAAGTCTGGGCAGGATGGCCTCTGGCTTCCTTCTCAATTATTTTATAAAATGACAGTATCATAGCCCCAAGCAGGAGCCTGAGTTGCAACTATCTCAGTTCATTGCCTTTAACTCCAAATTTGCTGCTCTGCAGCTGTCTTGCACACCACCTTTTTAGTAGTACAAGGCCCCTAAAACATGTGCTTCACTGAGGACCCTGGATAAAGGGCAACCACTGCAGAGTCACATGAAATTCTTTCCAGGACAGCAGAACTTCCCAATTTTGAACCCAGCAGCAAGCCTGACTTTTTCATCAGTGTTATGCCAAGCTGCCTCTTCATGGCAATTGCCAGGTTCTTCAAACTCCCCTCTCTGCTCTGTTTGCCTCAGGGCTGTCTCCCTCTGGACTGAGCACTTCCCATTTCCAAACACTTCTAGGGGCCTCCTGAAATAGAGAAAAATGACCTTTAACATATATGTGTGTGTGTGTATGTGTGTGCATGTGTATAATTTCAGAGAGGAAGGAAGAGGGAGAGATAGAAACATCAATGATGCGAGAGAATCATTGGTCAGCTGCCTCTTGCATATCCCCAACTTGGGATCGAGCCCACAATCCAGGCATGTGTCCTGACTGGGAATCGAACTGTGACTTCCTGGTTCATTGGTCATTGCTCAACCACTGAGCAACACTGGCTGGACATAATGATCTGCTTTTTAAAAACAATCATAAGGTTCTGGTCAAGATAGCGATGCAGGTAAATGTACTCAGAAACCGTCACAACAATATCAAAATTGCAACTAAACAGAACAACCATCATGCAGAATTACCTGAAATCTAGCTGAACAGAAGTCCTATAACTAAGGACATAAAGAAGAAGCCACATAGAGACTAAATGGAGGGGCAGAGAGTCAGAACAGGCTGGTTTCATATCCTTGTGTGGCAATCATAAGGGATATCTCAGCTGAGGAGGTTCCCCCTAAGGAGTGAAGGGTTCCAGTCCCACATCAAAATCCTTAGCCCAGGGTTTGAGTGCCAATAAGTCCCCAATAACTTTTGGCTGTAGAAACCAGAAAAAGAGATTGTGACTGAGAGGAAGGTGCTGGAGTCCCAGATATTCTTCTTAAAGGGCCCAAGGACAGACTTACTTGGACTTACTTCCTCTGAGCTCCAGCACTGAGGCATCACTCTGAAGGCACCAGGGACATACAGAAAGGAACTGAATTGTATGGCATCAGGGCAAGGGCTGGAGGGAGAGCTTTATCCTAGACAAAAGTGCTGGCAGAAGCCATTGTTCCTTTGCTGAGTCCTCCCCCAACAGAGCCAGAAGGTAGACTCTGTATATAAATCTTCATCAACCTGACTAACACTATTTGCCTTGCCCTAGCAATGCCTTGAGACCTTGCCCCAGCCAACTTTTGGATCCACCCAAGCCATTTCCAGTGGCTTTTCATACAAAGGGCCTGTCTTGGCTTATTCTTCAGACTTTCCTAAAATCCCTCAAGCAAGTAGCATCTTGCCTCTACATGTCATCTACCCCTCACTAATTGGTCCCAGGCCTGGCACAAGCAGCAGCCAGTCTTAGTTTGCAGCTTGGCCTGGAATGGGTACCTGCAAGCCCAGCACAAGTAGCAGCCACCCGCTGATCATTTTATAGCTCATGCTAGGTGGCTCCAAGTAGGGAACAAGTGGCAGCTGACCTTGGCCTTCACCTCCCAAGAAGCACCAGAGGCAGTGCACCCAGTGGACAGCTTCAGATGACACCAAACACCACCCAATCATTGCCACAAGCAATACACTCAAAGGGTGGACATGACAGGTACCAAAGCCCCAGTTAAGTGAGTCCTACTCCATGAGGTCAGCCCCTGCATAGCCAATCCTCATTGTGGTCATAGCCATTCCTCAAAACCATTTGACCTGAGAGGGGGGTGAATCTCTCCCATTGAGGTGCCAACAGCAATCAAGGATAAACAACACTAGGACAATGCTCACAACATACATAGGGCACACCTGCAGCACCCAGCTCTGGTGTCTGGGAAGGCTGTACCACTGAGCCCAACATAAGGCCACTCTAGCCAGTTCAGGAGACATAGCAGCTCCACCTAATACATACAAACAAACACAGGGAAGCGGCCAAAATAAGGAAGCAAAGAAACAAGTCCCAGTGGTTATAAGGATGTTCAAGGAACTTAGTGCGAATGTCAACAGCATAAAAAAGGATGTGAAAACCATAAAAAGAACCAGTCAGAAATAAAGAATACTGAAATGAAAAATAAATTATAGGGAATCAGCAGTAGACTAAATGAAGCAGGGAATTAAATAAGTGATTTGGCAGATAAATAAGCAGAATACCCAATCAAAACAGCAAAAAGAAAAAATTTAAAAAAATGAGGATAGTCTAAGGAGTCTCTGGGACAACTTCAAGCATATCAACATTCATATCAGATGGGTGCCAGAGGAGAAGAGAAAGAGCAAGAAATTGAAAACCTCTTTGAAAAAATATGATGTAAAACTTCCTTAACTTGGTGAAGGAAATAGAAATACAAGTCCAGGAAGCACAGAGAGTCCCAAACAAGATGGACACAAAGGGGCCCACACCAAGACACATCATAATTAAAACCTAAAGTTTAAGAACAAAGAGAGAATCTAAAAGCAAGAGGAAGCAGTTAGTTACCTACAAGGCAGCTCCTGTAAGACTGTCAGCTAATTTCTTAGCAGAAGCTTTGCAGGCCAGAAGGGATTTAAAATATTCAAAGTGATGAAAAGCAAGGGCATGCAACCAAGATGACCCAGCAAAGCTATCATTTAGAATTGAAGGTCAGATAAAGAGCTTCAGCCCTAGCTGGACAGAGCGTCAACCTGTGGACTGAAGGGTCCTGGGTTCGATTACAGTCAAGGGTACGTACCTCAGTTGCAGGCTTGATCCCAAGCCCTGGTTGGAGCACATGCGGGAGACGAGCAGTCGATGTGTCTCTCTCATATAGTTGTTTCTCTCTGTCTCTCACCCTCCCTTCCTCCACTCTCTCTAAAAATCACCTTGGGAAAAATATCCGTAGGTGAGGATTAACAAATAAAAACCAGCTTCGCAGACAAGAAAAAACTAAAGGAGTTTATTTCCACCAAGTCAGTATCATAAAAATTATTAAAGGCTCTTCTTTAAGAAGAAGGAGAAAGCCCTGCCCTGGCAGCTCAGTTGGTTGGAGTATTGTCCTACACACCAAAAAGTTGTGGGTTCGGTTCCCAGTCAGAGCACATACCTAAATTGTGGGTTCAATCCCCCATCAGGACATGTGTGAGAAGCAACCAAACTCTCTCTCTCTGAAAATCAATAATAATAAAAACCCAAACACATATCCTCCAGTGAGGATTTTTTTTAAAAAGAAGAGCCCTGGCTAGTTTTTCTCAGTGGGTAGAGTGTCAACCCACAGACCTAGGGTCACAGGTTCAATTCCCAGTCAAGGGCACCAAAAAAAGAAAAGAAAAGAAGATGAAAAGGATTAAAAATATGAACAGTAAGTTGGCAATAAATACATCCCTATCAATAATTATTTTACATGCAAATGAATTCAATGCTCCAATCAAAAGATGTACAGTGACTGAATGGATAATAAAACAAGCTCCTTACATATGCTGTCTGCAAGACCCTCACTTCAGATTGAAAGACACACACAAATTGAAAGTAAATGGATGAAAAAAGGTATTTCATGAAAATGAAAACAAAATAAAACAAAAAAGCTGGAGAAGCAATACCAGATGATGGCAGATAAAACAGACTTTAAAACAAAGTTTATAAGAAGTGACAAAGAAGGACCTAGCAATTCTACTTCTGGGTATTTATCCAAAGAAATCCAAAACACTACATAAAAAAAATACACCCATATGGTTATAGCGGCATTATTTATAATAGCCAAGCTATGGAAGCAACCCGTGTCCATCAATAGATGAAGGGATAAAGAAGTGGTGCACGTATACAATGAGAGACAACTCAGCCATAAAAAAAAGAAAAGAAAAAGGAAATGTAGTTATCTGCAACAAGATGGGTGGACTTAGAGGGTATTATATTAAATGAAATAAATCAGAGAAAGGCAAATGCCAGATGATTTCACTTATATGTGAAATATAAAAAACAAAATAAACAAACAAACAGAATAGAAACAGACAGATACAGAGAAAATTTTGATGGTTGCCAGATGGGAGAGGGATTTAGAAGTACAAATGGGCAGTTACAGAATAGTCACAGGGATGTAAAGTACAGCTTAAGA
Organism: Murina feae; assembly: GCA_004026665.1. Classification (NCBI taxonomy): domain Eukaryota; kingdom Metazoa; phylum Chordata; class Mammalia; order Chiroptera; family Vespertilionidae; genus Murina; species Murina feae. The sequence continues at coordinate 25,821 of PVJC01008988.1, read as the reverse complement.
AATATAGTCACTAATATTGTAATAACTATGTATAGTTTCAGGTGGGTACTGCATTTATCAGGGTGATCACTTTGTAAGTTGTATAAATGTCTATCACGAGGTTGTACACCTGGAGCTAATATAATATTGTATGCCAATTGTAATTTAAAAACAAAAAATAAACAAAAAACCTATTACAACCAATGATTAAATGAAAACTTAGAGTAGCTTTTCATTTGAAAGAGGACTGAGTGGAATATGGTAGGGGAGAAGGAAGAAGTAATGATAGGATTTCAGTTCTGGTATTCTGAAAGTGGGGGCAGACACATTTGTGCTTGGGTTTCCTTTGCCAGCTATCTCAAATCACACTACTTCTTACTCCCTGAGTATTAGCTCTGGGTTCATTCGTTACTTTTGTGTTTTTGTGTTTAAAGAATTCCATTATCTAAGACCACTTACATTCAACAATTTCTTTTCTGCAATTTCTTTTATCTTTGACCACTGGATGGGCAAGTAAATATCGTATCTGTTGTATTCATTGTTAAAGCCCCATTGCCTACACAGGGACTGGTACATGGATATTGCTCAATAAACATGAATGAATGAACAAATGAATGAATGAGTAATTAGAACTAGAATATTCTAGTTTCAACATGTCATTAAAACATCTGTCATTCAAATGCATATTAAGTCAGATTTGCACAATGTTCAAGACAGGTTGTCCTCATGGACTTGATTATTTTAACTATCAGCAAAACTTATTTTTTTATTTGTAAGTGAGGATTGTTAGTGTATTTGGAAGAATACAACTAATATATATACATATACACAATCGTGAAAAGGAAATTCTGACTACAGCCAATCCCACCCCACTCCACCCTCCAGCCTTATAGTTTATGGAGAGTCTCCATTAGGTAAAGTTTAGCCCACTCACATGAGTTTACACATGATGTGAAGAATTTAAGGGTGTATTTGATATTTTTCTTTATTTCAGCAAGCTCCAGAAGACAAAGAGAGACATCAGATGGCTTCAAGGAGTGACTGGTGAATGGTTTGAAGAAATTCAAAGAAAAAAGTTTTGCAATGAAACAGATGTTAGCCAAATGTTAAAACAACCCCTTACATACAGGCTAAGGAAGGGAATGGCAGAAAATGGTGAGAAAAATTTTACATCTCATTTGTTTGTTTTTCTTATGGCACAGTATTGTTGATAATGGCTCAGTGGCTCTTGAATTTAACCCATTTATCTTTAGGACTATTTTGAAATGATATGATACAAAACTGTCATAATACACACAATAATATGCATAATGAAAAGAGTGAACTGATCCAGAGACAGATAAGCAAACCTCAGAGGGAAAGTAGGGGCGGGTAGTAGTTAAGGGGGAGAGATCAACCAAAGGACTTGTATGCATGCATATAAGCATAACCAATGGACACAAACGTTCATGAAGGCATGAACGTGAGTGGGGGGGGGCAATGAAGGAATAAGGACACATATGTAATATCTTAATAAAGAAAGAAAAAAAGTGGTTACTTAAAAAGATTAAGAAAAAAAGAGTGAACTGAAAATGTACTATAATGTCTGGGGTGTCTGTTATTAGAATCAGGCAATATAATATACTGGTTAAGAACACAGACATTAATATTTTTTAAAGCCTTGGATTAGAACCTCCACCCTGTAAATATTCTCTATTCTATCAGAATCCATGTGACTCTATTCAAGTTACTTATTCTCTATAAGCCTCGTTTTCTCATCTTTAAATGGGTATGATAATTCTTACCTCACAGGGTGGTTGTGAGAATTAAATAAAATTATATGTATAGCCCTGTCCGGCTTGGCTCAGTGGATAGAGTATTGACCTATGGACTCAAGGGTCCCAGGTTCAATTCCAGTCAAGGGCATGTACCTTGGTTGTGGGCACATCCCCAGTAGGGAGTGTGCAGGAGGCAGCTGATCAATGCTTCTCTCTCATCGATGTTTCTAACTCTCTATCCCTCTCCCTCCCTCTTTGTAAAAAATCAATAAAATATATATATTTTTAAAAATTATATGTATAAAGTACTGGGCTGGAACACAGTAAGTACTTAGATTAGTGAGGTGATGGTACGGAAGGAGGAGGAGACAGAGGAGAGGTGGGGAAGGATGGGCTGGTGTAGAGGAGCTGTGAACCTTCTCGTACCTTGGTAACTTAATCCCTGTGAGCTCCTGTGAACAGTCTAACTATGTGACTAGCTGCATGTCACTTACCTTCACCAATCACTTTTTTAAAATCTGTAAATAAGGATAATAAAACCTTTCACAGAACTATAATGAGAATAACAAAGTGCATTAGAAGTTATAAAATATGTCCTAAAACAGTATAAAATATCTTTCTACTGATAGTCACATTGACTACTTTTGTTTATATGTGACTAACATCAGTAACATCAGAAAATATGTAACAATAATTCTAAACTTACATATTGACAATATTTTGTAACTCCCATAATAAAAAAATACATCTACAAAGATCCACATTTCAGATATTTAGATTAACCCCATATATAATGAAAGGGTTAAAGAGACTAAAACGGGGCAGAGAGAGAGAAACTTAACTGTGCTTAGCAGATATCTTGCAGAGAGCTTGCAGCCTTGAGCACAGCATAGATCAGATAACCAGGAGACACCTGGCATGGGAGGAACCAAGGACGGACCAGACCCTTAGGTCAGCAGAGCAGCTTGCAGCCAGCAATAATTAATAAAAACCTACCTCTCCCTGCTCTCTTTGCTGACGCCTTTCTCAGTCTCAGCCCACCTGCACCCAGGTGTCAGGTATAAAATCTCTTTTGATATATTACAGCCTCATGTCATAGGTGTGTGACCCCAGACCAACTCTGAACCTTTCATATACTATGGTGACTTTCTCCTTACATTGAATTCCTCTAATATTTATAAACTCAACATGCCCAAAAGATGATATACTAAATGAGCATAAATGACTTTGTGTGTGTTCATGTTGCCTTAGAATTTTTAGTACTCATGTGTAAAACTATATGTTATCTATACCTATATATTCTACATATTTATATTGCATGCATATGTACATATAAACCATATATGTAGCAATATATATAGAGAGAGATTCTTTACTTTAAATGACTTAATTTCCTTTCCCTTTCATCTCTTTGATATGAAAGTTACATAGTATCTATCATGATGTTTTAAAATACTAAAATAAAAATTTCTCAAGGATAGATGATTAAGAGACACATGAGAACTGAATGAGTTCCCCAACACCTAACCTTAGGTTTTATCTATCTATTTATTTATTTAATTTATTTAATCCTCACCCGAGGACATTTTCCCATGGAAGAGAGAGGGAAAGACACATATCGATGTGAGAGAAACCCATTGAATGGTTGCCTTCTGCACAAACCCTGACCAGGGAGGAATGTGTCCTTGACTGGGATTGAACTGGAACCTTTCGGTCCGCAGGCCGACACTCTATCCACTGAGCCAGACCAGCTAGGGCCACCTCACCGTGGTTTTAGATAGCCATATGGAAGACAGGCTGAGTCCATTCACAGGCCTGGTGCAGGGGAGGTGTCATGGCACCACGGCCCACAGTGCACATGGATCTTCTCCACTCAGCAAAACCATCAGAGGCACAGGACTCCCCTCAGGTCTCCATGTGGAGATGCTTGCTGCACCTCCAGACTCCAGAGAGAGAGGAAAGAAGAGAGAATAAAGCAGTGGTTCTCAACCTTCTGGCCCTTTAAATACAGTTCCTCATGTTGTGACCCAACCATAAAATTATTTTCGTTGCTACTTCATAACTGTCATGTTGCTACTGTTATGAATCATAATGTAAATATCTGATATGCAGGATGGTCTTAGGCGACCCCTGTGAAAGGGTCATTCAACCGCCAAAGGGGTCGCGACCCACAGGTTGAGAACCTCCGGAATAAAGCCTTAGTTCCACGAAATTCATTTACCTGGAAGTATTTTAATGATGCAAAATGTTTACAATTTTCTTATAGATCCTCTGGAATTACAAGCATCCAGATCTAAAAACATACCTGCTCCAAGAAGCCCAGCACCCATTCCCTCTCGGCTCAGCTTCAGATCCTCGTTTGCTTCCCTGTTCTCATTCAGGAAACCCAGGAAGGACACTTTCAAGCTTCAGTGCCTGGGACAGAAAGGGTGAGTCAAATTCAGGTCATGTGACAGCTCATTTGTTACCTGATCCCAGAGGCCGGCAGCCTGTGTGTTCAGAATGTTAATGTTTGCTCCCAGAATTTAAATTTAGATACTAACGCAGGAAACAGGACTTAGCTTGCAGAGGGACAAAGTCCCTATGAAACTTGGCTCACCTGAAACCCCACTTCTAACCAACTGCACACGTCCCAGGTAATAATTACTGACACTTTCCCCTCTGCTTCAAATGCCTGGTCTATGCCTCCGTCTGGCAGATATATTCAAATCCAGACGACTTCCTCCTGGGGTGTGTCTGCGGCGGCAGAGGAAGATGGGGCACGACATGAGCATTCATGAGATGGCCAAAGAGACGCGGGCAAATCAGAACCCTTGCGATGCCATCGCCCAGAATTTAAACTTCTGGTGAAGGCGGGGAAGCTTTGGGAGCAGGGGAGGCACAGCCCCAGATGGCTCCTGGTTTAGATCAGTATAAATCAGGTCTGTTTGACTCAGATTGCTGGATTGCTTTGTGAAAAACAAGCAAGACTTTTTGCTTCCGTGCGATTGAGCTGACTGCTAAATATTTTCAGCAAGCCTTCCTGGTTAAAGAGCTTCCCACCCTCTTAAGGTGTTGGCCTGGCACGTGGTGTGTTCCGTGTGTGTGCGTCCAACCATTAAGAGTGCACTGCAGTGCTTCAGTAAAAGGTGTTAGAGGTCACTCTTGCAGAGAAACAATAGGCAGCCAGCAGCTGGTGGCGGGTGATGAGGCCCCTGGACTGGGGACAGTTCTGTCCTCTCCTCTGGGGTAGATGGAAGGCTCTTTGCTCCTAGCTTTCATCGGAGGCTCTTTTGTCTTTGATGAAATAAGAAAGAGCCGAACAAGATGTATATTTACATGACTATCTCCACCAGAGTCACTTACAAGCAAATACTCTTCAAAGAGGTGAGTCGATTTGTTGTTGTTTTTTGTTTTGTAAAAAATGTTTGAAACTTCAGTAATTCTCTCATTTGGGAAATTAAAATGGAGCTAGTATTTCCTTTGTAGCTAAAATTTCTTTTAAGGAGAAAATAAATCCTAATGTGTATTGTAGCTGGGACTTGTGATGTAATCTGTGTTTTAAGTGATTTTCTTTCTAAGGCAGAATTTTATATCGCTGAACAATCTAACATTAGCAAACCAGGAAAAGTTGAAAAACCTGTTAGCTCTATGGACAATTTATTTCCAAGCTCAGATTGCAAGTTACTGGAAAAAGGGATCAAAGAAGATAAAAGATCTGTGATCTTCTTTCTGGGTGGCATGTGTCTTTGTTAGCCACCGAAATGAAAAGAAAACTGAAACTCCTGCAAAATTCTGTTTAGCAACCATCCTTCTCATATACCAAAATGACATATAGCTTTCTTTTAACCAGATGAACTGAAACATGTAACACAGCATGCAGACGTTAAACAGATTTCATCATTTTGAAGTGTACACGTGTGCTTAGCAGTTTTCAGAATTTATCTTTAAATGTACTTTACTTTCAAAGCATAATTGGGAATAAATATTTGTTAGTTATGCTGGTGTAAATGTCATGAAAGCACTCTTTTTGCTCCTAAGAGGTTTCAGAGATAAAATGTAAACATATGTCCTTTTTATTTTTAAATATCAGTTTGACCTAACTATTTGGATATAAATCTTGAACGTGTGTGGTTAAGGAAGTGTTTTTCCTATGGTAGGAATACCAGTTCCAAGAGGCTCTTTACCCTTAAGTAGAACTGAACTTTCTCTGGCAGTTCTGATCTCTCTAAATACAAAATCGACCTCCAAATGCAGACTCCGATTCAGGAGCTGCTCCTCGCCTCTGAGTGCTGCAGAGGAACTGGCACAGGCCCGGGGACGTGCAGTCATTCCCGGCCGGTTTCTACTTGCTGAGGTCATCAAGGTTTGACTTTGTCACACTCACTGTTGGAGAACAAGTCAGCAAAGCAGTTTATAGGATTTTGCAAATCACAGAAGGAGAACCAGTCTCTCTAGACAAAATCCAGCCTTCTGTTCAGCCCTGAAAGAGTTGTGTATCGGAGACGTTTCTTTTCCTCTTTTAAGGTATCGCTTAACTGATAAACGACACTGGATAATGGGTAACTCTCCCCATGGCGGGGGTGGGGGGGTGAGGGGTGTGTATGGATGGACTTCATCTTCTTACCAGATATGCTTGTTCATTCTAGAAAGGCCCAGCCAATAAAAGCAATGGTATTTTAAAGCCTTGATTTCCTATTGTCAGTGCATGAAAAATCATGGGAACACAAGGACCTTGGGAATTGATAAGAAGGCAAAAAGTTCTGTCATCTCTGCTTCAAATAGCACTAGTTTCTCCTCCAAAATCTATGCACTTCCCATATTATTCCATTATTATTTTAATCCTATATGAAATGGTCATACAGTATTCTCTGTGACCGCCAACCCCAGGAGAAAAGAAAAAGATTTTCCATTCATGTTTTATTTATTGCCAGCCAATACATTTGAGAAAAGTATGCATGTTTTACAGGTATCTTTTCCCCAGCATTTCCTTGTAAGTCGCATTTCCTCATGGCTTGCTGTGGGGAATCTAGTGCCTGTGACATATAGTGCTCATCCCCACCACAAAGTTTCAGTCACTCCATTGCCCCACAGATTCCTTCCACAGAGTCGGCAAGTCACCCACAGTGCATGCCATGAGCTTACAAATGTGTGGCTGCCAGTAGCATCTGCAGCTGGTCCTTTCTTCTTCCGGACCCCAGGGGGCTGCAGTGGTGCCCTCCCCACTGTGAGTAGGTGGTGTTTGAGCTTCTCTACTTCACACTCCAACATACTGCAAATACAGTCGCTCCTTCAAGGGGGCCATTCCTTCATGTCCACACACATTCTCAGCGCTGTGCGGCCATGTGGCACCAGCCCATTATGGCGTGTTTAGGGATATGGACTTTGGCCCCCTACTCTTTCCTCTGTTGTAATCCAAGGGCTGGGCAAAGTGCAGATACAAGAGAATTAGTTCACAGGCTCATGTACAATTAAGCTTAAGATCACTTCTTTCCTTCCAGGACCATCACAGAGCTTGGCATATAGTAAGTACTCCCTCCTTAGCGAGTGATAACTGCTATTCTGGAGTGAGTGTACGCATGCCTACTACCCTGTGCCTTTAGGATCATTTTTCCCCCCTTGAGATGCAGAGTTTTGGTGGCTCCAGCCAGCCACTCCTCAGACATGCTCAAATTTGCCTGATCCATAGGGTGTACACAGCATAGGCACTCCAACTGCAGCCTCAGTTTATATAAGCAAAAAGTTCAAGTACAATTTTGGAAAATATTAAAGGCAAATTCGTATTTTCCTAGATTCTGGTTAGTTGTTACTTTATTTTCTCTTTCATGCCCTACAAATGTCCTACTGTGCTCCCTCCCCCACCCCTAGTTGAGGGCCTATCGTTGCGTGGAGCACAGATGTCTGAGACACCCAGGCGGCAGAAGTGAGAGTAAGGAGCTCCTTCTTTGGAAGTGCTCCGCACTGGGTGTGGTATCCAAGATGAACAGTGGGTGTGGAAACAGCAGGGCGAACCAAGGCAAGCTGAGTGGTCTTGAATTTCATCCTGAGTGTCCAGTGGTTCCCTATTGATCTGATTCATCAGTATCATAATCTCATAAGCAATTAATGGCAACCCTGGTGGGTATGCTTAATGGTTAGAGCATCTGCCTGGTCAAGGGCATCTATCTGGGTTGCAGGTTCACTCCCCACCCCACCCCACCCCGTCGGGTGCATGCGGGAGGCAACCAGTCCATGTGTCTCTCTCACATTGATGTTGCTCTCTCTCTCCTCCCTCCCTCCCTCCTTTCCACTCTCTGAAAAAGCAGTGGGGGGGGGGGGAAATCCTCAGGTGAGGATTAACAAAAATAAATAAAAATAGAAATAATGACAGATAATCAGTCCCCAGCCTTCAGATGCTGATTAAGAAGGTCTGAAGTAGGGCGCAGAGATTTTTCTTTTTAGTTAGAATTTACTTTTAATTCTGCAGGATGTTTGGATGTTCATTCAGGGTTGGGAACCACAGCAGCAGAGCTTCCTACTCCCTCTGTGCTAAGGGCTGTCCAAGTTCTTGGTGTGGGGCCAGCAGCCCAGGCGATAGTTTGTCTTTCATTTGTGAAGCTTTTGCCAAAGCCCTACTCTGGATCAGATGTTTAGTGTTAGAGATAAAATCGTGGAAAGAAGGCCAATCTCTACCCGGAGGACTTTGAAATCTAGTCGGGAACACCTACTAGATTGCTGCATCTGGTTGGGCAGGAGATGCACCATGTCGTGTTCTCCAGGAAGTGCCCATCACATCGCGATCATCGTGGATTCGTATATTTATTATGGCAGTTTTCTGGCAAATGACAGTAAGGATCCTGAGGAAGGGTGCCTTTCAGAATTCACACAGGGATACCTTCTGTCCTCCCTGCAACCTGGGTGACAGCCTGGTGTACTGACGACTATGGTAGAATGTGGTGAGTGCATTGGTGGATGCATGGCATTCCTGCCATGAGGACATATAGTAGAGGCACTTAGCTCAGACTTGCAGGACCCAGGAGGCTTCCTGAGAGAAGAGAACCAATGTTTGAAGGATGCAGAGGATTGAGCTAAGCAATTAAGAGTTGGGATGTTGCAACGGGCAGAAAGAATGACACAGCAAAGATCTGGAGACTGGAAAAGGCAATCATCTGGGTCACTGAACTTCAGTGACCCAGTGTAAGGTGAGACTGATAAGAGGGAGAGGATGGCAGAGTCCAGGACACAGGGACTCACATGTGCAGTGCTAAGGAGTTTGGGCTCAATTAATGCTGTAGACAGCAGGGAGCCGTAAGTCACATATTAAAATAGTACAATTCTTTTCCTTAATATATATGTTACATGTTTCTTTATTTTATGTATATATGCATATATAGCAGACATAAATCACCCATACCTCACTGGACCAACGTGTTTTGGTGTATTTCATGCATGTGTGTGTACATATGTATGTAATTTTTTCACTGATAGTTTTTAATCAGAGAAGTAACATAATCAGATTTTCATTTCAGAAAGATCACCCTAGCTCAGTGCTTCTCATTCAGGGGCAGTTTTGCCACCAACAGACATCTGGCAGTGTCCAAAGGCGTTACTGTTTCACACAACTGGAGGTCAGTGCTATTGGCATCTAATGTGTAGGAGTCAGAGATGTCGCTGCTATTGGCATCTAGTGTGTAGGGGTCAGAGATGTCGCTAAACACCCTTCAATGCATGCGACAGACCTCCACACCAAAGACAGGCCAGGAGTACCAAGGCCGAGAACTCCTCCAGCTGTGACTCAAAGAACACGTTACAGGGGGCAGAATTTGAGTAGGGAGCCCAGGTAAGAGACCGCTGAGATGGTAGTGGCTTAAATGAAAGTAGTGGCAATGAGGAGGGCAAAGGTGGACAGATCTGTGCACAGTTTAGAACAGGGAATCAGGAGAACCGGCTATTGGATGTGGTGGCTGAGGAAGAAAGGAGAGTGGAGATGAACGCTCCCCTCCGACTCAGGGAACCAGGTGGATGATGGCGAAGAATATAGGAGGAGGAGCAGAGGAGATGGGGAGAAAAATGAACACATTTGCTCATTCATTCAACAAATACTGTTGGAGGAATTCCACTGGCAGCACTCTGGAACAAAGCAATGGTCCTTGGCTTCACAGGCCTTCACTTGTGAGGACAACGAAAAGGAAAGAGAAACAGACTCGTGCTAAGAAGGGGAAGTTCTGTGTGCTCTGGGAGCCCATTTGGGAGAGGGTTAGGGGGGTGCCTTAGACTAAGAATCGAAGTCTGGGCAGGTCTGCCAGGGAGAATAAAGTTTATAATGATTCTTCAAGGATGAGATAGTTATTTAGGCAAACCATGGTAGAAAACTGTTCCCAGCAAAGGAACGAGTGCATAGGTTCAGGGGTGTGTCTAATTGCCTGTGGCAGAAGGCTGGGAAGTATCAGGAAGTAGGTGATGTAGGGTCTTCTGAATGCAGAGAAGAATTCGAACTTTCACCCGAGTGTAAATGGGAATCGTTAAAATGTTAGGCAGAAAGTGTCATGTTTCAGTTTATACTCATTACTCTGGAGAAATTTTAAACTGGTGTGGCCATAAGAATTTTTGGCACAGAGCAGATTTCCAACTGGCGTGCCATAGTAAGAATATTTAAAACATGCAATACCTGACTATTTAGCAAGGAGTACTGACCTCTTTTCCCTTAGGTTGTCAAATTAATTAAAAAATGACAGCAGTCAATATAACAATAGCCACCTGGTGTGCATGAATCAAAATTGTACCTATTTTTGTCTGATCAGCAAAAAATATAATATTTTGGGGGTGTGCAGCAGAATTTTAGTAATTAGTTTATGTGTGCTATGAGATGAAAAGGTTGAAAATCACTGGTGTAAAGAATGGATTGGAGACAGAAGAACAGTTAAGGGACTATTGCAATAATAAAGGCAAAAGATGATAAATGTCTTAATGAGGGAAAATGCAAGGAGATGTACAGATGGGGATGGTTTTGAGAGGGATTTCTGTGTTTCAATCATCAGGATCTCCCTGACCATGAGGCAGAATGGGGTAGGTGTGGAAGGAGACACAGAGGGTCTGGACTGCCTGTGTTCACCCACGTGGAGGTCTTCCATGGGTGGTAATTAGAGTGTGCCCACCAATACTTGGGGGAAATGACCCAGGGTTTTAGTTAGGAAAGAATATTTTTTTAAGAGAATGTTCTTGAGCCCTAGTCGGTTTGGCTCAGTGGATAGAGCATCAGCCCATGGACTGAAGGTCCTGGATTTGATTCTGGTCAAGGGCACATACATCAGTTGCAGGCTCAATCCCTTCATCAGTGCACATGCAGGAGGCAATCAACCTATGTGTCTCTCTCACATCAATGTTTCTCTCTGTCTCTCCCCCCTCCCTCCCACTCTTTCTAAAAGTCAATGGAGAAATATCCACTGAATGGAGATCTCTGAATGGTATCTGCAAAGGGATAGAGACAAGAGAGACTATTTTGTGGAGGAAGACTACAGTTAGTAAGTCTAGCATACAGGTACCTATAGAAGGATGGGCGTTTCCTAGGGGACTCATCAGATGAAAGAAAAGCCTAATTGAGATGTTGGCTTATCCTATCTAATAAAAGGGCAATATGCAAATTAACTGTCACTCCATCACAAAGATGGCGGTGGGTGCCCATAGCCACAAGATGGCGGCACCCAGTCCCTTCAGCCCCACCGCTGGAGTGTCCGGTCCTGTCAGCCTTGCTCTCTGGGATCCACCTGCGCCTGGCATGTTTGGGGGAGGCAGCTGGGAGCAGGCAGATCCTGGGCTCTGGGAGTAGGGGGTGGGGTAGGGAGCAAGCTGGAAGATTGGAGGTCAGGGCGATTCATTCCAATGGATCTCACTCCAAGGCTTCATTCAGATGCAGAAAGCTCTCCAGTGACGTGAGAGCCTCGGACCTCACCTCGGGCTTCTCTGACTTCCCCACCCTTAGACCGAAAAGAGTGCGGGAGCATCCCTCTGTTAGCTTCTGTCTGTTTTCTCTTTGTAAACCCCATTTCCAATTTTCTACACTCTTTTTAAGGGTGACCTGGCTTTTGACAGCAAAAACAGACTACTCTACAGTTTCACAGCAGACCTCATGGGCTGATTCTGTTTCCTCGCCCTCAGAAACCAGCCTTTATTATTGCAGTAGTCCCTTAAACTGTTCTTCTGTCTCCGGGTTTTGCTCTAATCCAATCCATTCTTTACACTAGTTTTACAGCAGACCTCTTGGACTGATTCTGTTTCCTCGCCCTCAGAAACCAGCAAGTGTATATGTTCTGTTCATGTAAAAACATTCAAACCTGTAGAGAACTCCCATGAGTTTACTTGAGCCAAACTGTCCACACTTGCCAGGAAGCAGAATCTCAAGGGGTTGGGACAATGCTCTGGAGAATGGTTGTTTTTCGCTTTGTTTTATTCATTCTTCTTCTTTTTTAAATTTAATATATTTTCATTGATTTCCAAGAGGAAGGGAGTGGGAGAGAAAATCATTGGTGAAAGAGAATCACCAGTCGGCTGTCTCCTGCATGCCCCAACTGGGGATCAAGCCCAAAACGAGGCAAGCATCCTGCCCCAGCTGCGGAGAGCCTCTGGGTTGCAGAGAGCCTCTGGGCAGTGGGTGGGGAGCGGCCAGGCCATGCAGAGAGCAGAGAACCATGGAGAGTGGGCCTGAGCTGTCAGGGCTCCCAGATTGGAGAGGGTGCAGGTTGGGCTGAGTGCACCACCCCCCCCCCCCGCCCATGCACCAGGTCTCTAGTACCCTATAAGATTATAAGTGGGAAATTGATATTTATCAAGATTATATTTGCATTTTGCAGACAGATTTCTCTAGTGATAGGAAAGAAAGGATAGAGAGAAGTCCAGGAAAGAAACTGGGAATTTGATATAAGAATGAGTGGAGTTGGAGAAATGGGGATATAAGTGAGAGTTCTTAAAGATGTGGCATCAGTAGGATTTGAGAATAAGTGCAGAAGATGAGGTAAAATTACTAAGTCCAGAGGATTTTGCCAGCATGGCTTTCATGTTGCTTTTATTTTCTCGATGAACAGAAGCCATTCACATCAGAAACATAACTTTTAGGAGGCCCTGGGAGTAGATGCAGAGACTCTGGGCCTCCAAGCCAGCTGAGTTCTGTCCCCTGCGGCCTAACTCCACAACCACACACAGTTTTGCACACCCTCAGGGAGCATTCATCCTTAAATTCCTCCATGGCGCTCTGTCCCAGGCATCCTCTAAAGTCGCATCTTCTACACCTGCCACTCTTAGAAACTGACGCCTGCCCCTGCCCTCATTTTCATTCCTAGGTTTTCAATCAGACTGAGGTCTGGGGAGCTGGGGAAAGTGTGGAGCAGTGTGAGTGCACGGGAAGGCTGCAGCCCCTCAGGGCTCTGGAAACCTGTTTAGCAATCTGGCACGTTCTCCTGGCTCCTGAAAATTTGAATTGCTTGCCCATTCCCAACCTCCTTGCTCCTTTCCATCTCCAGGCTTTTGCTCTGGCTGTCCATCCGTTGTCTCTCCTACCAGCTTAGCCCTCAGCTTCTCCCTGTCCTCTTCCCTAGTCATCTAAGGAAGTGCTCCCTGGCCCCTCTTCATTTTCAACGCATTTTACTAACATCTCTCTATTGTCCTTTCTGCATCTTGGCTTGTACTTGGGCTCCTTAGGTATCTAATCTTTCCTATTATAAATGCTCTCAGAGAGCAGGGTCCCTGTGGCAGTGGGCTGTGTTTCCTCCAAAGCACTCAAAATAGTGCCAAGCAGGTAGGAGGCAAGCAGGCTCAATAAGGCTGTAGGGAAAGGAAGAATTAAAATAAAAGCAGTATTTAACTTATAAATATTACTAATATAGAGCAGTGATTTTCAACCAGTGTGCCGCAAGAACTTTTATAGCATGCAATACCTGACTATTTAGTCAGGGGCACTGACCTCTTTTCCCTTAGATTGTCAAATAAAAAACGACAACAGCCTGGCTGGTGTGGCTCAGTGGTTGAGTGTCAACCTATGAACCAGGAGGTCACGGTTCAATTCCCAGTCAGGGCACATGCCCGGAGTTGTGGACTCAACCCCCAGTAGGGGGCGTGCAGGAGACAGTCCATTAATGATTCTCTCTCAGCATTGATGTTTCTATCTCTCCCTCTCCCTTCCTCTCTGAACTCAATAAAAAAATTTTTTTCTAACCACAACAACCAACACAATAGCTGTCCTGTTTGAATGAGTCAAAAATATACCTATTTTCTGTCAGATCGGCAAAAAATACATTTTTGGTGTACCACAGAATGTTAGTAATTAGTTTGTTTGTGCCATGAGATGAAAAAGGTTGAAAATTGCTGATGTAGAGTTTGGGCAGTGTCTCCTACCTTCTCTGTACCTCCATCTCCTGGCCTGTGAAAGGGGAATAGACATGGTTTCTACTTCATGAGAATGATGTATTTAAATGAGTTAATAATACGAGCATCTGCGAGAGCACGGCCTGCACATATGCTACGCACTCAACAAATGTAACCATGTTGCTATTAAGTCTCATATACAATACAGACCCACCGTTATGTTCAAATACAAATCCACTATTATGTAATTTCTCCTCAACTCCCCAAGTGACAGAGATGTAAAAACATCCATTCTGAGCAATCACAGGAAAAGATTTCTGAAACTTTCTCAACAATGCACTAACTAAGAAATCTACAGAGCAGTAGAAATGCATCTTCTCCAGATAGCGAGGTATAATGGCGGGTGGCTGTTGGTTTTTTTCCCCGCAAAAAGTGAGGCACTTCTTCAAAGGAATGATATCAACTTCTTTCCACAGGTGTGACGGCCATGCGGGACCTCCTATGACTGTGAGGGGAACTGCTGTGGTAAGTAACTGGAAGAGAAAGGAATTTAGAATGAATGTAATCCCTGGCTGGCTACCTATTTCAATAGGATTCTTTTTGGCTCAGCTTTAAAATTTCTTAGGAAACTTAGATTTCTCCTAGAGAGCTCCGAGTTTTCCACGCGTGGTTGGTTTCCCGTTGGCTCTGGCTCTGCCAGGAAGGAGCGAGGCCACTGGGTGTCCACTCACACCACCAGTGGCATCTCTGATATTTTTCCACGTGTCCCTCCCATTCAGCACTAAAGCAGTGGGCGGAGGAAGAGGCAAGAGGCATCATATCCACTTTTTAAAAAATATTGTTTTTAAATATATTTTATTGATTTTTTACAGAGAGGAAGGGAGAGAGATAGAGAGTTAGAAACATTGATCAGCTGCCTCCTGCACACCTCCTACTGGGGATGTGGCCGGAATCAAACCCAGGACCTGAGTCCACAGACCGATGCTTTATCCTCTGAGCCAAACCGGCCAGGGCAACATGGCCACTTTTGCAAACCTATGTGGGTCTGAGCTGGACCTTTTTTGATAAATTTTTTATTTATATTCAGAGAGGAAGTCACTGAACGGTGGGATGCTTTTGGCCGGAACAAGCTCACAGGAGGGTACTGTCCCAACATGACTCTCCACCAAGGGCTTAGATGGAAATCTATCTGTGTGTTCCTGTGCTTACAAGACTGAAACACTGTACATCTTCTATTTCTTCTTTGTTCGTGGTCCTAACTTTGCCTGTTCGACACATGCCTGTGACTTTCTGTGTCACTCATGTGGTTTGGAGCTGAAAGAATGAGAATTTTGGAAGAGACAGAGGAGGAGGTAGAGGTATTCTTCAGTTCATTGTGGTCTTAGTATTCATACCTCTCTCTCTTGTTTTTGTTTGTTTTTGCAAAAAGCATGGGGTAGAATTCTGGTGAGGAATGCAGATAAACAGAGGGGCTTTAAAAACAAAGTGAGCCCCCTTTTCCTTCAGAGTAATGCTACTTCTTTCCTTCTTTCTGGATGACACTGAACCCTGTCTCTCTTCTTCATATGCTTGAGCTCCAACCAAGACTCAAGCACCAGCTGCCATACTCAAAGATCATTTCAGTTAATCCCCAGAGGAACTGTGTCAAGTCCCCATTTGAAAGATGAAAAACCTGAGGTTTAGAGAATGTAAAGATCATGCTCAAGGACACTGATCAGTGGTAGAGTGAGGGTTAGAAATGCTGGGTCTCTGTAACTCCCAGGGAGAAGTTAATGATGCCTGCAGTGGTGTCAGCTCCCAAGCCCTGTGTGCAGATGAGTCCTGGGTGCTCACTCCCTGCAGACTCTCCTTTAACAAAGGAGGAGTGGACTGAGGGGGCACGCACAGAGCTTTGCTCCCTAAGAGGCAGAGCATCTTCCTTGAAGGGCTCAAGTTCACTGGCCTCTCCCATCTGAGAGCCATGGACTCAGAAGCAGATGAGGAATGTAAAAAGAAATGCAAATGCCTAGAAGTTATAAAACAGTAGAGCCGATTTGGAACTCTTGGGATTTGAAAACCCAATGTGGGGATTAATAGATTTCTTTCTTTGCTGCTTGCATTTAACCATTTCACTGCACACAGCGTGTCGATATGAGGTCAGAACTGGGAAAATACATGCAACTTGCACCACTGATTGTTGATCCCAGGTAATAACTTTTATAAGAAGTAGGAGGGAGAAAAATAATAAAACTACTGTCTAAAACTGGGTGGGGACTGTCCAGCCTGTGGGGTGTATAAGGCCCACAAAAGCATTTGGTCTGGCCCTGCCAAGCCATTAGGGGTGAGTTAATTAAATGTTTGACCAAATATAGTAGGCTCATTTTTAAGTTGATAATTTTGTATGGCCCCAGAATGATGTTATAAATATCCAAATAACCCTTAGCAGAAAAAAAGGTTCCTCACCCCTGGTCTAAAACAAAGGTTTTGTATGATATGTAGGTCCATTACTTTTTCATGGCAGCTCTATCCCCTTAAGGCTGCAGGAAGCTGGAAGTTGGCTGTTGATACCAGAGGGATTCTTGCTAAGGTTTAAGGTAATGAACTTCCCATCACTTGGTTGGCAACCTGGCAGGAATGGTGCAAAGAGGATTCTGGCATTTTATAGGAGATTGTACTACATTATTTGATAACCTTCCACTCAAAAGAGAAGAAAGCTGCCATTTAAACATTTTGCTTCAGTTTAAAAGAAACAAAGAGTTTGAGAAAACAAAGAAATTTAGAGACATGCAGCTCAGAGTTGCTCTCAACCTCAGTTCTATTGCCATTTGGGGCTGGATAATTCTCTGTTGGGGGCTGTCCTGTGTATTGTAGGAGTTTAGTAGTATCCCTGGCTTCTATCTACTAGATGTCCATGGTTCTCCACTCAACTGTGATAATAAAAAATGTCTCCAGCCCTGGCTGGTGTGGCTCAGTTGATTGGGCATTGTCCTATGCACCGAAAGGTTGCCAGTTCAATTACCAGTCAGGGCACATGCTCGTGTTTGGGGCTCAATTCCCTTGAGCAGGAGATAGCCGATTGATGTTTCTCTCTCATATCAATGTTTCTCTTTCCCTCTCCCTTCCTCTCTTTCTAAATCATCAACAAAACTGCTTTTTAAAAAATATCTCCAAGAAAAATACCACATATCGTCACTCATCTATGGATAATAATAACCATTATGAACTGGTGAACAGATTCAGAGGCAGAACAGCATCAAACAATCTGTCAAATTAAAGCAACAAGGACGGAGGGGGGATTGCAGGGGTAATAGATCAACCGAAGGACTTTAATGCATGCATTTAAGCATAACCAAAGGACACAGACCACTGGGGGGTTGGGGAAGCTGGGGGAAGGGCAGGGGAAAAAAGAGATATTTGTACTAATCTTTGTAATACTTTATGTAATTAAATAAAAAAAGAAAAAGAAAAAAAATATCTCCAGAAATCGCCAGATGTTCCTTAAAGAGCAATTGCTGTCAGTTGAGCTCCATCTCCTTAGGGGTGAGAAATCCAAGGTCAAAGTAATCACCATCAATGAGAATAGAAACAAAACATATGGCCTTGGCCACTTGATCACTCCTCAAATCTGAACGAATTTGGCAGGGCCTACTGTCAGGTAATATGCCAGCTCTGGGATCCTAGAAACACACCTCCAATGTACTTACCACTCTGGGCCAGTGTGGGCTCCTCACGGCCAGGACTGTCTGCCCACCTGTGTATGCCCATGGCCTGGCACAACCTGAGCACTCAGAGATTGAAAGAAGAAATGAATGAGTGGTGGTTTTAAGCCACAAAGTGCGTTGGTGGATTTGACCTTTGCGGGAAAGCAGACACAGAACAAATTCAGGAACATCTTGAAATATTACTTTGTTGACTTTACTAAGGCATTTGATAACATCGGTGAGCTTAGACTTCTGCTCCAACAGCTGTTCTGCAGGTTTTTCCGCTCCAGGAAGTTCTCAAATAGTTTAAGGTTTCTCTGTGACAGGCTTGTTTGTCTCGTCATGTCAGAATTGCAAACAATATCAGTAGAGTGCATTGGGGTTGCTTAAAAGGCCTCATGTTGCTCACATGTGATTCACCATGTTTGAGAATATAACTGAGATCCTAAAAGCCAGCATTTTGAGACTCTAGCCTCAAACCCTGTGGGACATTTTTCTAGCTCGTTGTCAGGGCTCCAGGAAATCTTCTGAAACCACAGAAGAGTAGTAATGGCTAACAACACGGACTTACTGAATGCGGGACACCATTCCACGCTGTTCTACAACTATTAATTCATTTCGTCTTATGAGGTGGGGGTTTTGCTGCTGCTGTTATTATTATAATTTTTTCCCATTTTACCAACAAAAAAGAAACTAAGGTACAGAAAGGTGTGATAACTTGCCCAAAGTTATACAGCTATTAAGGGGCAGAGCTAGGACTTGGATCTCTATGGAACTCATGTGTTTAACCATTACACTTTCTCGCCTCAGGCATGCTTTTCTGAATCCTAACGTTATAAATATTCAGCATCTCAATTTCTGTAATAATGTGTACTAGAAATTTTATAAATGTAATTGTCTACATTGGCATATTGTAAATCAGCCCATAATGGTCTGCATGGAGAGCATAGAATGTTAAAGCAAACTTCCTGTCTTCAGAGAGTTTACCATCTAATTGAAGATATGTACATGAGTAAAAGCAACAGAGCAGAAAGAACAGGATGAGGGATCAGATCCAGTGAGTGTGAGTAACCAGTGCTACCATTTATTATTCATATCACTTACCCAAGACTCAGTTTGTTCACCTGCAAAATGGGAATGATAATCCTTATCTCATTCACAAATTTGTTCTAAAGATCAAATGAGATAGGTTATTTTGAAAGTGTTTTGAAACATGAATTTAGGAGTAATGTAAGAGTTGATGAGAATGTAAATCTTTATTTACATTCTATTTACTTTGCTATGACATAATAGCTAGCATACCAGAGGCGCATACAAATATACTATGGTCATTCATTCTTCCTGGGAGAACTGGAGAAGGGCTCACAGAGACCATGATATGTGAACTAGATTCTGAAGGGTGAGCTGATGTTTTCCAGGAGAAGAAAAGAAAAAGCAAAGGCCAAGAGCAGAGACGTGGAGACCGAGGAAGAAGAGTGCAGCATTTTAGAGAACTGTGTGGTGTGCTCAGAGCACAGGGCCCTTGCAGAGAGTTGGGGAGGAAAAGGCTTAAATCAAAAGCTGGAAAATGATTTGGGCACCATTTTGCTGCATAGAGGTGTTTCAACCTCATCTTCTAGGCCAGGAATGGAAAATACACTTTATTTTTTATGGCAGCCTCATGGCATGGAACATTATTTGGGGGGTGGATTCTGAGGCCAAAATTGAGCCCTGGCAGGATCCGTGTGCTTTGAGATGTTGCCACTGCTCTGGGTATCGAGAAATTCCAGGTGCTGTCCAGCAGCTCTAAGACCTGTGTGTGGCCTCAGAAGATACCTACCACTAGGGTACAGTACACTGATAAATTAATAAAAAAGTAGTGAGAGATGATTCAGCCTGGGCTCCATAATTCGACAGCCTGGAAATGAATCCTTCCAGCTACCCCTGCAACCTGAAGTAAATGACCTGACTTCTTACAAACACACTTGTTTCTCAAAGTGGGAAAAATAATAATACCAACTGCACACAGTTGTTAAAATATTGAATAAAGTAATTCACATGAAGCCCTAAGCACATTGCTTAGAATAATTAGTATATAGTTGCTATTGTGGCTAATAATAATATCTCACGTACAGTTTAAGCAAAAGGGGTCCCTAGGGCATTGGTAGTGTTCTGTCTTCTCTATGCCTGATACTTTTTTAAGTTTCATCACTGGAAGAAAATTCTTGCAGAATTAAAGTTGAGTGTAAGTAAATTCTCCGTATTTTATCTTATTCATATAGTTTAGAGCTCTCTGTGTTAGAAACATTCTTAACATGTTGGGTGAGCGGGGTTGGTCTTGAAGTAGAGGATCTGGCAGACATACAGCCAAAGGAGGTTATATGCAAGGTCTCTAGGTGGTAGCACCCCTTCCCAGCTTGAAGGGTTCATCTTTTTACCTGAGCCCTCAGTTCCTATATTTTCCTTTTAATATATATTTTCATTATAAAGGGTTGTGATCCAGGAGGCTACAAGAATGTACTCTGGTCTACATAGAGGAAATCTGAAATTTATGTGGGTGTTAAAATGGCTGAGATGCCCAGCCGACATGGCTCAGTGGTTAAGCATCAACCTAAGCATTGATTGTCAGGGCACCTAATTCCTTGTCAGGGCACATGCCCATGTTGCAGGCTTGATCCCCAGTGTGGGGCATGCAGAAGGCAACCGATCAATGATTCTCTCTCATCATTGATGTTTCTATCTCTCCCTTCCTCTCTAAAATCAATTAAAAAAAAAAATATATATATATAAATGTATGAGAGACAATGATGCTTGCTATTCTCTTAATCAGATGTTCCTAGTCTGTACCAACTACCAGACTGCAGATTTGGGAAGAATGGACTTATAAAATGCATGACTAATTGTTATTAGCACAAATGAAGACGTGGAGAGACAGTAGGAAGGGCACAATAGAGAACAATGCCTTGATGCATTTCACAAAGAAAAGAATCTAGCTTTTATAGTTAAACTGATCTGATGTCTCAAATGATCAGCTTCTGGTTTATTACCTACAGTTAGTATCTCACTAGTTATGTTTTGCTTCTAACATCTGTTTACTTCTGAATTTTATATTAGTGTGTTTAATTATATGCATTGACCAACATATTATGATTGGATTGTTTCTTATGAATAAATCTTCCTTGTATGCATTCAGTTATGGCTTTCCCATAGAACTGAATGCCACAAGTCAAGGAAATTTGGGCAGGGCTTCTATAGTAACTGACCTAGATCTTGAGAAAGAAAGTAGGCGGGAGTGAAAATACTACATTGTGAGGAATGTAGGGATTAAGGGAACCTGAGCTTTAGAACTGGACAGACCTGTGCTCGAGAAGGAGAGAAGTTGGAGTTTTGGAAAGATTAAAGATTTGTGCTTAGGCATTCATAGTGAGATGAAATGTAATAGTGAATGTCAAATGGAAAGGAAAAACTTGGGAAAGAAAGGGATTCAAGAGGCAAGAACTGGGTAGCAGAGGGGACTGAAAACAAAGACACTGGAATGATTTAGGGATGGGTGCAGGATTAGCTGAGGTGGAGTCAGGAGTGACAAAGCCAGTTTGACAGAGGAAATGCAAATGGAGTTTTGGCGCAAGAAAGTGAAGGTGTGGGAGTGGATAATTCCCCCAAGGTTATGAGGACAAATTAAGCTTGAAAGTAGGACAGTGATGAGTTTGATGAAATCAAAATAAACATTTGCTAGTAAGGAAAGCAGCTTTAGCTCTACATCATTCTCCTAAACCCCATAAAGCTAGCAATGATTTTTGAAAAATTTTACAAGGTCATACTTTTCAGCACCTGTGTTTCCAAACCATGAATCAGCATCTTGTATCTTTCTGGTGGGGTCTACCATTCTAAGTGAACTCTTTGGATAAAAGCACTTTCCCCCCACCTACATCCGTGAATTTCTTTTAAAAAAATAAAAATAAAAATAGTTTATTGATTTTTAGAGAGAGAGGAAGGGGGAGAGAGAGAGAGAGAGAGAGAGAGAGAGAGAGAGAGAGAGAGAGAGAGAGAAGAGAGAGAAGAGAGAAACATCCATACGTTGATGGAGAGCTACTGAGCTACACAGGCCTGGGCAAGTTCACTTTTTTTTTTAATTTTTATTTCTGTCACCTTTTGTCCCATCTATGCCCTCTGCCACCTCCACTCACCTCCCACCCCAGAAATCACCACACTGTTGTCCATGTCTATGAGTTCTCTTTTTTTCTTTTTTGCTCCATCCCTCCTCCCTTTCCCCATCTGATCCACCACCACCACCACCAGAGCTGTCTGCCAGCTCTGAGTCTGTCTCTGTTTTGCTTGGTAGTTCAGTTTGTTCATTAGATTCCACATATGAGAGAACATACATACGGTACTTGTCTTTCTCTAACTGGCTTATTTCACTTAGCATAATGCTCTCCAGGTCCATGTGTGTTGTCACAAAGGGTAGCATTTTCTTCCATTTTACAGCAGAGTAGTATTCAGTTGTGTAAATGCATCAGAGCTGTTTCATCCACTCATCTACAAATCTTGGCTTTTGTAAATAACACTGAAATGAACATAGGGGTACATACATCCTTTCAAATTAGTGTTTTGGGTTCCTTCAGATAAATTCCCAGAAGTGTAATCACTGAGTCATAAGGCAGCTCCATTTTTATTTTACTTTTATTATTTTTTGTTAATCCTCACTTGAGGATATTTTCCCATTGAGTTTGAGAGAGAGTGGAAGGGAGAGAGGGAGGGAGGAATGGAGGAAGAGAGAGAGAGAGAGAGAGAGAGAGAGAGAGAGAGAGAGAGAGAGAGAGAGAGAGAGAGAAACATCAATGTGAGAGAGACACATCAATTGGTTGCCTCCCACACACGCCCCGACCTGGGCCTGGGATCAGATCTGCAACCCAGGTACATGGCCTTGATCAGGAATCAAACCTGTGACCCTTCGGTGCAGGGACTGACACTTGAACCACTGAGCAACACTGGCCAAGGCTCCATTTTTAATTTTTTGAGGTAACTCCACACTGTTTTCCACAATGGCTGCACCAATCTGCATTCCCACCAACTGTGCACAAGGATGTGGAGAAAAGGGAAGTTCACAAATCTTAAGGCCCACTTCAGCTAACCACCTCTTGACAGAATAGGTACAATGTTAGGAAATCTAAAATTCTAGCCACTGGGGCCATGGAAACAATACTCCCAACTTAAGAGAGTTCAATTTCTTTCCTGTTTTTGAAGAATTTCCCTAAGGTTTGTGTAGTGCTATTTAAGTTTGTAGGAGTGTTTGGCAGAGAAAGACTCAATATCTTGCCTGAAGATTCATAGTAAAAAGAGTTGAAATAGGTAAGGAGAAGTTTGTGATCACTTGAAAATGACAGAAACAACAAAACACTATTAAGTTGAGAAACAAAAGTTAGAAAAATTGATGGCAGCCCTTAGAGTAGTACTTTTAAGCAAGGAAAATTTCTGTGGAAATATGTGAGTATTCTATCTACAGAAGTTCCAGAAATAATATTGCATTTTCTATTTTTAAATTAGCAGGCAAAACGATATAATTCACCTCTGGCAAACCACCCAGTGGACAGTGCGTTTGTCCCCAGGCCAGCAGGCATGAGGGAGGGAAGCAGTGTGCCCCCATGGGATACTTCTGCGCTAGACGACGAGTTTTTCCAAGGTAAGTCTATGCATTAAATCATCTTTGCAACTCCCAGTACTAAAGCAAATAATTACAGTTTGTATGAAAATGCTCAAAACATATCAAACTCTACTTTATTTTTTAAATCCTCTTGTTTACCTTAGTTAAAGAGGATGCTGCTATATGTTATTGACACAAATATTAAAGACTCTTAAGTTTAAATATAAACTAAGCAAATATTCTCAGACCAAGCGGATAAATCTATGGAATGGTAATAATGTTTAATATTCAACCTCAGTTGAAAAGGAAATGCACCTTTAGGAAATGTATCTATAAAGTTTACTGTTCTTAGTGAGCTTTTATTGTTACTGACTAGAAGCTCGGTGCACAAGAATTTGTGCACTCGGGGGGTCAGTCCCTCAGCCCGGCCTGTGCTGTCTCGCAGTCTGGGACCCCTCGGGGAATGTCCACCTGCTGGCATGCCTGGCCAGCCTGGGTGAGGGGCTGAGGGCTGTTTTCAGGCTGCCCACAGCCCCTTCAGTGTTCAGGTCCCTACTGGGGTGCCTGACCAGCATGGGTGAGGTGCAGAGGGCCGTTTCAGGCTGCCCACAGCCCCTTCAGGGTTCGGGTCCCTACTGGGATGTCTGGCTGGAAGCAGGTATCTGGGATTTATTTATCTTCTATAATTGAAACTTTGTAGCCTTGAGTAGAGCTCAGGGCCCACAGGGCCCTGGCTTCCTCCATTGCCCAGGGCAACTCCAACTCCGTGGCCACCACCATCTTAGTTGAGTTAATTTGCATATTTGCTCCTGATTGGTTGGTGGACATGGCTGGTGGGCGTGGCTTGTGGGTGAAAGGAGTGAGGGTCAATTTTCATATTACTCTTTTATTAGATTAGACTAGGGGCCTGGTGCACAAAAATTTGTGCACTCAGGGGAGTCCCTCAGCCCGGCCTGTGCCCTCTTGCAGCCTGGGACCCCTCGGGAGATGTCCACCTGCTGGTGTGCCTGGCCAGCCTGGGTGAGGGGCTGATGGCTGTTTGCAGGATGGCCAACCCCCCCAGTGGGGACCCTCACCCCATGGGGGTGTGGCCAACCTGGGTGAGGGGCTGAGGGCCATTTTCAGGCTGCCCGCAGCTCCCATTTACCCAATGTCCCAGCGAGGCTGGCTGGAATTAGTTTTCTGGGGTTTATTTATCTTCTATAATTGAAACTTTGTTGCCTTGAGCAGAGGCCCGGCCAGCCTAAGCAGGCAGTTTCAACTCCATCGCTGGTGCAACGGAAGCCTCCTGTTTGCTCTAGCTCCATGGCTGCCAGCCGTCATCTTGGCTGGGTTAATTTGCACACAGCCACTCTGATTGGCTGCTGGGCATGGCTTAGATGTCTCAGAGTGGTGGTTAATTTGCATTTCACTCTTTTATTAGATTAGAGTAGGACCTACCTACATGCACTGTGATGAAATCTAATTGTTGTTAAACAATTACCCTTGCATGATAGATAGCAATAAAGAAACAGATTCCAAAAGTACAATACACACATAAATGTTATTATTATACTAGAGGCCCTGTGCACGAAAATTCATGCAATGGGGGATGGGTCCCTCGGCCTGGCTTTCCCCCTCTCACAGTCCGGGAGCCCTCAGGGGATGTCCTACTGATGGCTAGAGGGAGCAGGCCTAAGCTGCAGTCTGGCCTCCCTCTACGGGAGGCTACCAGGCTGATCAGGGGAAGGCACCGCCCCCATCACCCCGCTGCTGCTCCCACTGCCAGTCGAGGCAGCTGCAAGGAGTGAGCCCTGGGCCTTACAGCCCCTGGGCTCATGGCTGCCTGAGCCCCAGGCCTCACAGCTACCATGGCTCAATGGCTGCCTAAGCCCTGGGCCTCACAGCTGCCTAAGCCCATAGCTGCCTGAGCCCATAGCTGCCTAAGGCCACAGCTGCCTGAGCTCACTGCTGCCTGAGCCCCAGGCCTCACAGCTGCTGTAGCTTTGTCTAGATGGACTTACAGATAGACGTCTGGAAGATGTTCACCCTAATTAGCATATTACCCTTTTTTTTAAAATTTATCTTTATTGTTCAGGTTATTACAGTTGTTCCTCTATTTTTCCCCCATAGCTCCCCTCCTCCCAGTTCCCACCCCATCTTCTGTCCTTACTCCCCCATTGTCCTCATCCATAGGTGTGCAATTATTGTCCATTCTCTTCATGCACCCCCAACACCCTTAACCCCCGAAAATTGTCCGTCCACTCCATTTCTATGCCTCTGATTCTATTCTATTCACCAGTTTATTCTATTCATCAGATTTTTTATTCACTTGATTCTTAGATTCACTTGTTGATATATATTTGTTGTTCATAATTTTTACTCTCCTTTTTCTTCTTCCTCTTCTCAAAGGATACCTTTCAGCATTTCATATAATACTGGTTGGGTGGTGATGAACTCTTTTAGCTTTTTCTTGTCTGTGAAGCTCTTTATC
>PVJC01008987.1:0-47043 GCA_004026665.1 Murina feae | reverse complement strand
GATATAACTATCATCCCATCTACCTAGAAATAGTTAATACAATGGTGTGTTAACCTTCATATATATTTAAGAAGGAACGGTATCTTGCAAATAGTTTTGTGACTTACTTTTTTAGCTTATTGTATTGTGAACACCTATATCAAGAAATGTATTTTTTCATTCAAGTTTTGAATGGCTTTGTTGTATACTGTTGGGTGGATATATCATGCTTTATCTAACCAAACCCCCACTCTCACTAGATATTTTGTTGGTTAATAACGTAATGGATATCCTATTGCTAACTCTTGGAACAGATTTGAATCATTTCCTAAAGGTAATCCCCTGAGTAAATAACGTGGTAAGCATGTGAGAGCAGGGCCAGTCTCCAGGGAAAGAGAGGAGAGACTGGGGAGATTGTCACTCAGACAAATGCCACTGCAGAGCAGCCCCTGGAGGTGGGGTTCAGAGTGATGGGCGATGCTGGTTGGATAAGCCTGCGTCATGGACCAGTGGTGGGTAGGTGAGAAGTTGATAGTCTCATGGGAGCCATAGGGACTGAGGTTTGGAATGGGCAGACAGGTAACTTCCATAAGGCATTGGTTCCTGGACACCGGCAGTATTAGCATCACCCAGGAACCTGTTAGAAATGTAAATGGTGACTATACTTAATATAATGTTGTATATTTTGCAGTTGCTAAGAGAATAGGTCTTAAAAGTTCTCATCATAAGAAAAAATTGTAACTGTGTGGTGATGGATGTTAACTAGACTTGTGGTGATTATTTTGTAATACATACAAATATCAAATTATTAGGTTGTACACTTGAACTATATAGATACTAGGGACTCAGTGCACAAAAATTTGTGCACTCAGGGAGGTCCCTCAGCCCAGCCGGTACCCTCTCACAGTCTGGGACCCCTTGGGGAATGTCCACCTGTTGGCATGCCTGGCCAGCCTGGGTGAGGGGCTGATGGCTATTTTCAGGCTGGCCAAGCCCCCCAGTATGGACCCTCACCCCATGGGGGTGTGGCCATCCTGGGTGAGGGGCTGAGGGGCACTTTCAGGCTGCCCACAGCTCCCATTGACCCAACTTCCCAGTGAGGCTGGCTGGAATCAGGTTTCTGGGGTTTATTTATCTTCTATAATTGAAACTTTGTTGCCTTGAGCGGAGGGCTAGTCAGGCAACAAAGCCTCCTGTTTGCTTCAGCGCTGTGGCTTCTATAATTGAAACATTGTTGTCTTGATCAGAGGCCCAGCTAGCCTAGGCAGGCAATTGCAATGGAAGCCTCCTGTTTGCTCTAGATCTGTGGCTGCTGGCCTCCATCTTGGCTGGGTTAATTTGCATACAGCTGCTCTGATTGGCTGGTGGATGTGGCTTAGGTGTCTCAGAGTGATGGTTAATTTGCATAATACTCTTTTATTAGATTAGATATGTTAATTATATATCAATGGAAAAAAATAAATCCAAATTCGCAGGTCTCACCCCAGAAGAACTGAATAAAAAATGCAGGGGTCATGCCCAACAATCTGCATTTTATTAAGCCTATGTATGCTAATGTTGGAGAACCACTATGCTAAAGGAAAGAAGGGTGCTTCTACCAAATAGAGAAGGGCTCCCCTACAGGCAAAAAAAAAAGACATGTTATTAGAGTTTAAAATGTTCTTCCCCTAAAATTCTATAAAGTTTATTCCTAGTGTACTTTATCTTACCTGATTCTCCCTCCAAAGACTGCATGCTTCTCGAGGGCAGACAGCTCTGTCCTCAGCACAGTGCTGGCATCTTCCACATGCCCCTGCCTACCCAGTTGGCTGTGGCCAGTGGTAGTTCTGCATCCCCCTCCATCACCACCACCACCCCCCCCCCCAAAAAAAAAAATGGAAGGAGAGAGAAGCATGAGGTCAGGGTCTTCACTCCCTTGCCCTCCTTCCCATGAGCTTCTTTAGAACAGGAGTATTCCTCAACCTCCCGGAAACCATTGCTCCTCTAAAGGTAGCCTCTGCTACTGGACTCCCTCCTTCCAGGATGTGGAAATCACTCCTTGCCTTGGTCCCTCTGTCCTAAGGGCTGATAGTCCCAGGTGCATGTGCCCCACCTCCCCCCATGATTGTTCTATGTCCACACATTTGTAATCCATCTCTGGTAAGTAAACTCTCTTAAGAGTATTGATTTTGAGTGTGCCACCTATTCTTAGCTGAGACTGGATTGATAGAATCAAAACCTAATCTTTAGCAATGATATTAAATAATATTTATTGATGAGATTGGAACATTTAAGAACATATATTTTTTAAAGCAAAATATATGCATGCTTCCTATCATATAAAATCCTTTGGTAAAATTATTTTAAGATGGATAACTTAAACTCCCACTTAACCTTGCTAAGAAAAATAAGTCCTAAGAATATTTATAAGGAATCAAGAAAAATATTGTTATTTATAATCTTGGTTTATACTATACTGGAGGGCATAAGTTAGAATCTTCTCTAGCTGCCATTCATAGTGATAATCTGAACCCTTGGCCTGTACAAAGTCCCAAAGGATATATGTATTTGTGAAGAAGGGCAACGGCTTAATTTATTTTCAAAGTTAATTTTTCAAAGTTATAATGACAGAATTAATGGCACTTTGAGTTGTATGGTCGAATAATTAGTTTTAGCCTTGATGTATGTAAATTAAACCTTGGTATGTAGGAAGAGAAACGTTCCCTGTGGGCAATGATGGGCCCTCGCCCTGCACTTTATAAATCAAAGGTGCAATTGGGGAATAAAACACTTACTATGAAATAGAATGACGAGCTTCTTGTTAAATGTGCTGTAGCAATTAAGTTCTCAAGTGGGAAAATGCGTCTTTCTCGATGTTCTATTAACTCTGTCGTTCAGAACTTCACTTACAGGAGCAACTCTTCATAGAAAGTACACATTGGGATGGCTTTTCTTTTCTTTTTTTAAAATAATATTTTATTGATTTTCTACAGAGAGGAAGGGAGAGGGATAGAGAGTTAGAAACATCGATGAGAGGGAAACATCAATCAGCTGCCTCCTTCACACTCCCTACTGGATTTGTGCCCACAACCAAGGTACATGCCCTTGACCGGAATAGAACCTGGGACCTTTCAGTCCGCAGGCCGATGCTCTATCCATTGAGCCAAACCGGTCAGGGCGCCTTTTCCATTTAAGTGTTCCTGTCCACCTGCTTGAATAGTAATGGAGACTGAATCTTCACCGGTTTCCTGAGAAAGGGAAGAGGGAGAAGGATGGTACATGGTCAGCTTGGTCCAGATTGGCTGGGGTTGAGATGGAGACATCCCCAGGGGCTGCATACCCTCCAGGGCCGCTGTCTCCCATGCCAATGGCATTTTCTCCTAAATTATGGGAATGGCCCTTATTAAAGCCTCAGATTCTAATTGATCACAGCTTTGGGGTAAAAATAATCATCAATGTTGTGTTGTTCATCTTGATTCTTAAAGCAGGAAGGTTTGTGGGGAGAGAGAAACATGAGACTGTGGCCTCTGTAACTTTTCCTAGGAAAATAGTTGCATTGAGGAGGTTGTTTCAATCCAGAATAAGGAGCAATGGGTTTAGAATTCGTTAGCCCTATATTTAAATTTGGCCTTCGCTGATGGCCAGTTGTGCACCTCAGGTAACTTTCCTTGAGCCTTAGCTGCTTCACTTATTGACTAATGACACTGGGTGAGAGGTTAACGGAGTGAATGTCACATAAATGAAATTGCTGCGTAAGCTGCGGAGCATGTGAACGCCCTCCAGTGAAAGGCTGCGGAGAACACACCGGCAGTTGAACAAGTGGCATTCGTTCCTCATCGTGGTGAGGGAGAGGGTTCATGGGGAACCATGGGGTGTCGCCATTAGAAAGGGTTAGAAAAGACTTAGATGAGGCTTAGCCTGGGGTCTTCTGGTTTGGGGGAGGGTTTAAGGGAGTGGGGCTGTGCTGTGAGTGGGTGCTATCAGGACGCAGGGGTAATTCTGTTTGGTGCCTTCATGCATTGTATCTAGAAGGAGGGAAGCTCAGACAGAGGCTCAAGCTGTGATTAGCAAGAAAGGAGCACTTACTCATACTAGTCAGACAGAGGGACGTCTGGTTATTTTTGTGGTGTCTTGGGCAGTGTTCGTGTTTTCTCTGTGCTCAGACATGCTTCTGGTTTCGTTTCTGTCTTGACCCATCATGGCCACGAAGCAGCCCTGTCTGAGTCTGGTCTTTGGGGAATGGTTTATGTTCAGCAGAGGACGTCCAGGGCTCGCTGGCCGTGTCAGGCCAGCTGTTGGGTGTTAGCAGTTGCTTCCTCTTTCTAAGGCATTATGGGGGAAAAATGGACTGTTTTGCATTCACATCTGGACAGATACAGAGCTGGTGCTTCTTCATGTGCACGCGCATGAATGTGTGAGTGAGTCAGCTGTGTGTGTGTGTGTGTGTGTGTGTGTGTGTGTGTTCTTGCCACAGCAGGATGTGTAACTCCTGTAGGCATAGCTACCATTCCGCGGTGAAAGTGGATCTTTTCATGGAGACTTTGATATGGTTGAGTGGCTATGCTAGAGACATTGCGGCGCCCTCCCTGAACATTTCTTCTCCGGAGAAAACTGCTCCACTGTTTTGTACTAAGTGGCTCTGATCCCAGCTGAAAGCATCCGATGACCATGTGACCTGACTTTAAATGTTCGCTTGGACCAATCAGATAATTCTCCAGGAAACTGGAAAACCAGGAAACTTACCTAGCTCATAGTGGGGGCAAAAAGGCCATAGAACGCTATGAGGAAGAACATGTGCAAACGGGTGTGCAAGCTGATATCATTAGGGTCATGAAAAAAGCAGCAGGGAAGCATTGGAAGTGGAGAGCCCTGGTGGAGAGAGCAAACAGAACAATGGAGGCAAAGCTCACGAAAGGCAGAGACGCCCATGATTTGATGGCTGGCCTTCGAGCCGTCTTGGGGCTGGACCACTTTCTGATTCTAGCTTTGAGCATCCTATGACAGGCTCCTGCCTCATGAGCTAGCTCAGATGGGCCCCTGTTTTTTGCAACAGAGTGAGACTGATTTAAGTAACTGCCTACATACAGTGTTAAAGATTTAAAAAAACGATAGACCTCTAGCCTTTGCTTCCCAGATGAGGAAACTTAGTCTAAGTAAAACAAAAGTCACTGTTGAAGATGACAGAACAGGATGGAGATGTGTGAATAGAACGACATGTCCATTTTCAGGATGTGCACACGTGACCACATACTGTGCTTCTTGTCGTTAACGATGCTGGTGACAACGTGGGAAACGTCTGCTTGCTAAGGGAGTCCTTCATGTCGATGGAGTCGATGGCTGTGTACATGGTGTTTGAGGAGCACTAGGAAGTTCTACTCCTTCCCTGCTCTCCCCACCACACAGGGTGCTAGCACCTCCCTCCTCAGATGGTTGCAGAGCTGAAACGAGGTTTTGCGTGTTAAATTCTTATCGCAGTGCTTGGCGCATAGTAACAACTGAATGGATAATACTTACACAAGTGTGTAAAGCCACTGTTCTAACTCAGTTATGTCAGGCTCCGGAGCTAGTGAGAGTAGAAGATGCTCTAAATGAGTAATGTTGGCTGGGCTTATCAGTTTAGCCCAGGATAGTAATCAGATAGGATCAATACTATCGGGTTGATATTGCCTATGTTCATATAAATGAACAATACCTCCCACTAGGCTAGCACATGGATCTAGCCACTGCGTTAGCTCCTTCATCAAACACAAAAATTGTAATATTGTTCTCCCCACTTTAGAGATATGGAGCCGAGTCTCAGAGCAGCTGGGGGGAGTGCAGGGATGTCCTCCCTGCGAGCAACAGTGTGTGCTCCCAGGCGCTTGGAGGTGGGGAAGAGCGTGTGCCGAGCGGGGGAACTTTTCTAACTTCACCACGTTGTCCAGGGCCAGCTCTCTACACCCAGGAACTTGCAAGTAAAGGGCACTGTCACCATCTGGCTGAGAGTGTAATTCTTCTCTGTCCAGGCTTAATGTCACCAGCGTGATTAGCAGCTGTATCAGGGAAATCAATTGCCTTCTTGGTGAGCTTCCACCCTTTCTCATTCATCTCTGTCTCTGCAGGTGCAGCTTGAGCTTGGAAAACATTCATTGCATCATAAAAGCAGCCTGTATGGTCCTACAGTCCACATAGGCAGGGAGAAGGTGGCTGTGTATAATATATAAAGTTTCTTTGAAAAGTTTTTTTTTTTTTTGAAAACTTGGAAAATGTAAAGCCCCATTCCTTCAAGAGGATGCATTGAAAAGTCATGCTTACTAGGCAGGTGGGGCTCTATTGCAGCTCCTGAGCGAGGCAGTGCTGGATTTGGGAGGCAGGCTGCCTGCTACCCGCTGGTCAGGAGTTTATCCAGGGTGATGGCCACACATTTGTTTGAAAGAGGATCTTTTTTTTAATGATGTGGCTCTTTCAGAAACCATGTGGACTGAATGCTTAACTTTTCTAAGCTTTCTGACAGTTCTGAAATGAATCCTAAGCTGTCAAGCTTAAGATATTTATTTTGATCAAAGTGTTTTTATGCACATGTTCAATTCACTTAAGATAAATCTGTTACTAGTTTTGTTGCAGAAAGACCAAAAAACTAAGCAACACTTTGAAGAAGTGGAAAAATCACAGCTTTAATCACGTGTGGACTCTGGGAATCTTTCCAAATCAGAGTGGGGGTAGCACGGGAGAATTTTGTCTTATAACTGCCCCTTGAGTTCATTGTATTGCAAATACACTTCCTCCCCTGAGGCCTTGGAGGAAGTGCTTCTATTCATCTACCCTTCCCCCAGGTGTTCTGCAGTTTCCAGCATCAGAACAAAGCCCCCTGACCTCCTGCAGGACAGGGCTTTGTTTGGTTTTATGGCCTGATATTCCTTGCAAGATCAGCTTCCTCCTCAGTTTGAAATTGTATTCATTACCCCACTTAATAAGAACTTAAAAAGTAAGTATGAAATAAATTTGCGGTTGCTTTTTCATGTGTCAAATCATATACTCATTGTTTTATAAAAAATAAAACATTGCATCCAAAATAGAATATACTGTATATTATATTTTATATTCATAATGCACATTAATTATGGCTTTGGACATCTACCCAGAATAGCAATCTGGATATTAAAAGCTTATTTTTTTTTGAAATATTGAGACAGTCAAGTAAAATTAAAGCATTTTAAATAAAGAGTTACTCTTAAGAAGAAAACATTTCTGAGAACTTTTCCTAGAAAAACTTATTTGAAAAGGTACATCTAACTTTGCCTTATAGAGTTACTTTTCTTATGGTTTTTTTTTTTTAAATGAGGATTCTACAAACAAAGAATCACTGCTTGTGTGTGTGTGGTGTGTGTGGTATGTACGTGTGTATTCTTTTTCGAATGTACTACATTTTTTTGCAAAGGTAGACAGATGCCTACTTGAACAAATTTAAACTGGCTTCATTATAATATCAGAAGATATCTGATATTACAGATATCCATTTACCTGACAATTTAACGCTTATCTGCTGGTTTATAATCATAATATTTATTTCATACCTCTGTGATATTAATCATATAGATTCATTTTAATTGGTTGCTTTGATTCTCTCTTTTCAGAGAATCTCTTTACGTTGCCAACATGACCTTCTTTTCCGTCTGTGATTATCGAAAAATAGCCTTTGTTAATCTTTGGAACTTCCCTACTCTCTGTGGCCTACGGTGTTTTTATCATGGTTCAGACTCCTGGCTTTCTTCCCGTGGAAGTGAAGAATAATTTTTTTAACAAGTCTCATTGTACATGCCAAATATGACAGCAATGGTTAGATCACCATTATTGTGTGTGGAGCAGACAAAACTCTTTAAAATGAGGGTAGGCTTGTTCTCTAGCAACAATAGCTCCGAGACTCAGTTTTATCCATCGTTCTATGGCAGCACCGGAGGCGGAACCTGAGTTGAACCTCTGTTAAGAGATAAGGAGAAATGAACATTAGTGAGGACCCCTTGACTCGGTGGGAAGGAGTATGATGTTTAGTAAAATTAGATGCATTGTCACACCTGTGTCATGGGTATTCAGTCCCTCTTCTCCCACTCCCACCCCCAGGGTGGCAATGGTGGGCTGGGTTGTTTAGATGTGTCCGTGCGCAATGTGGCCATTTGTGATGTTTTGTGGCCACACAGAATTTTCTGGAAAGTCTTTTGTTTGGAGAATTTCCTACAATATGAATTTTTCCTACTCAAGGTGGGAGTGGAACACTAAGTTGCCCAGACTTCCTTGCTACTGGGCTCAGTCATATGACTGGCTCAGCCAATGAAATGCAAAAACAGGTGAGATTTTGAGTGAAGTGGCAGGAGGAAACAGGCTGGGCATGGACCCCATTTTCAGGGAAGCTTGGTGGTAGAGACCTCTGGCTTTGGGACAGTTGTATGTGGGGAGTCCTGACGTTCAGGGCCTAATCAGTGGACCAAACTGCCCTCATCCCAGAGGCAGTGAACTGTCATTGGGACAGTGCTGAGTTACTGCTTGCTGCGCAGCCATTGTCTCAAATATGATATTTCAAACCTTATTTTTATTTTATTTTAAAGTGTGTTTATCTTTAGGTTGTAAATGTGATTTTATTTTTAAGGTGCACAGCATGCTGTTCTGATAGACATGTGCATTGTGAAGTGATTAGCACAGTCAAGTTAGGTAACATATTCATCACCTCACCTAGTTACCTTCTTCTTCCTTTGTGTGGTGAGAACACTTAAGGTCTACTTTGTTAGCAGATTTTAAGCACACAATACAGTGTTGCTAACTATAGTCAGAGTACTGTACGTTCGATCCCTGGAACTCACTATCTTACTGCTGAAATTTTGTACCCTTGCAGCCACATCTCCCCGTTTCCCCCATTCCCAAGGTCCTGGCATTTTACACTCTGATCGTAGGAGTTTGCCTTTATTAGATTCCACATGTAAGTGAGATCATACATTGTTGGTCTTTCTGTGTCTGGCTATTGCACTTCGCATAATGTCCTCCAGGTTCATTCATGTTGTCATAAATGGTTGGATTTCCTTCCTTCCGTGTGTGTGTGTGTGTGTGTGTGTGTGTGTGTTTTTCTTTTATGGGAATTGGTATCAGAGGAGTCTAAACAATATCCAATAGAATTTTGCCAATCAATGAACTTGGACATACGATTATAGCAGTTATAACACATGCATCTTAGAGACAGGCATGGTCTTAGCTAAAGGAGGTAGAGAGAGGTAATGCTTTTTGGAATCATTTATTTCTTAGATTCTGTTCTTGATTTGCCAGCCTTCATGTGTTGCCAGCCATCTAGGTCCAGAAATAGGCCGATCATGGGAAAACAATTTGAGGTATGACTAAGTTAATCTTCCCAAGTATGAGGCTTTCTTCCCCTTAACTGATGCCATCAATGTTGCTATTATCTTCTTGGTTTCTGGTTCTACCCTTGGGTCTTGTTCTGAATCCGTTACCTCGAGTCTTCCCCTTGAGGAAGATGTCCGCACTGGAACGCCAGAAAAGCCATCACTCACCACGCTTTGCACCGCACTGCTCGGTGGTGCTGGCTCCGGTGCCTCGTTCTTGTTCTGTCTGATGGCCGTGCTGCTCTGAGTTGCTCTCAGAGTCTCTTCCTAGGCTTCCCTTTCTTTTTTAAAGTTATCTGCCTTCCTTAGAGTGTGAGCTGCTTGAAGGCAGGAATCCTGTCTTTTCCCCTTCTTTGTTCTCAAGCTCATAGACAATGCCTGACAGATTCCCAACACCTAAGGAAGCATCAGAGTTCCTGGTGCCCTGAGGGACCCGGTCTTGGCTGTGAACCCGGAGATACTGACCTCGCCTGACCATTTCTGTGGTCTTTTTAGCTCCCTTGGCCTCACTGACCAGTAACCAGACCTAAATGTTTGGTCTCTAAGTGAGACCTGGCTTTATTGTCCAGTGTCATGTCTGTGATCTCTTAGAAACACCTCATGACCCCTTTAAATCAGGCTTCTTAGCATGTTGAGGCCTTTTACGCATGTACTTGTTGGGCCCCTAATGTACAAGATTCCTTTCTCTATGACATTTTTACTTTCCTTCTTTTTTTCCAAGTAGGTTCCATTTCTTCCACAGCTGCTGGGCAGTGGACAAAATAGTTGCTCTTAATGTAAAGCCACTGTGTATATTTTAAACTTCTGTAGTCCTAGAAAAATAAAATAAAGAAGCTTTGGAATTCTTTACATGGCGTGTATGCACTCTTGAGTGGATTACAGTGCATGAATTACAAATAATTGAGTGAAAAGTAAAATACTTATTGTAGCATTCAGTTCCATAATTACAATCCAAATCCTCAGGAATACATCCAAACCATGGAATATTAAGTTGTGATAGTTAGAAAGGACCTTTAAAGTTTTCTTGTAAACCATACCAGATAAAGGAATTATATCCAGAATATATAAAGAATTTGTAAAACTTCATAATAAGAAGCAAAATAACCCAGTAAAGATGGGCTAATATTTGAATAGATACTTCAAAAATAAGATGTACAATGGGCAATCAGAACATGAAAACATGGCCAGAGTAATTACTTATTACTCTGAATAATTATAAGAAGTGCAAATAATAACCATGTGAAATAACCCTACACACCCATTTATGGCTGAAAAACAAGGGTCATATGATGAGCATGTGGTGGGACCAGAACTCTCTGCACTGCTGGTGTGAATGTGACCACTTCTGCAGATGTTTGACAATACTTTTTAAAGAGTTAGATACACACCTATCCTATGTCCCAGCCATTCTGCTCTTGGGTATGTACTGTACCCCCCCCCCCAAAAAAAGAAAAACGTATATCCACATAAAGACTTCTACCCACATTTCCATGGCAACTTTATTTCTAATCACCCAAATAGAAATGACCCAAGTCTCATTAACAGGCGATGCTTTAGTCATGCGATGGAAAACTGCTCAGCAATAAAGAGGACTCCAGTACTGATCCAGTATGGATACATCTCAAATCATTATGTTGAGTGAAAGAGGCTAGACCAAAGGAAAGAATGCATAATGTATGGTTTTATTTATATAAAATTGTAAAAAATGCACGCTATTTTATAATAACAGAAAGCAGCTAAATGATGGCCTGGAGAAAGGGATGGAGGAAGGGAGGAATTACAAAAGGACACAGGAAGCTTTTGCAGATATAGATACAGATGATATAGATATAGATATAGGTGATATAAATATAGATATAGGTGATATAGATATAGATATAGATATAGATATAGATATAGATATAGATATAGATATATACATGGAGGTATAGATGGAGATGGAGATATATTGCTCTTGTCCAGATTACATGTAGCATATTTTCCCCTACATTCCTCATAGGCATATTATATTTGAAAATTCATTTTCTTTTTTATGTGTTTTATGCATATTATTCTTACATAAGAAAATTGCTTGGTTGCTTTTTTCTTCACGGTTCCTGAGTTATTTTTGTCATCCATCATAAACTAGTATTTCACAATTGATGATAATCTTTTATACTTTTTCTTTGACTCAAACACTGTGTGTGCCCATCATTCACTTTGGACATACCTTTACCCCCCTTTCAAATGACCCAGAAATTCAATAACAGTACAGCAGTGAGGAAAAACAGCCTTTTCTTCCCAATAAAATTACAGTTTTAATGTTTAGCCTGACCTTTCTTGTAATTTGTTTGAAATTTACTGATTTCAAAAGAAATAGACTGTTCACTGAGGGATGCACTGTCCACATCCCCCTGGGAGATTCTGAGTCTAATAACCTGTTGGCAGTAGCAGCATTGCTCTGTGATGCCCACTTCTATTGCTATAAAGAGTGAGAACTGGCCAGCTCCAATTTCAGGAATCATCATTTTCAAAGTTATCTTTTATTCTTTTCCTGAATTTGAAGGAGTCAAGACATGCTTCATGTTTTTCAAACGTTAGCATACATGCAAATCACGTGGGGATTTTGTTAGAAGGTGGGCTTCAGTTTAGGAAGCCTAGGGCAGAGTCTGAGCTTCTGCATTTCCAGCAAGTTGCTGGTGTATGGATGACATTTTGTATAATAAGGGCATAGATGACACTAAAATAGCTAGCATTTGTTTGCCTTTAAAAAATAAATTTCTCTCTGCCTAGAGATAGCAACTCATCTTAGAAAAGATTTAAAGTAGAACGTTCAACCACTGACCATTTTTTTAGTCTTCATTACCAAGTGGTCATCATGAACTGTGCTGTCTCGTGCTCATCCTCACAATGAGACCAGCCAGGAAGGAGAGCTAGTTAAAGGGACAAGGGAGTAACAAGGTAGGGGATGCTAGAGTGTCTGTCTCATCTGTGCTCTATATGGAATGCTAAGATTGTGTTCAAATGGATGTCAAATCAGTCTGGGAGGGTAGATGGCATCCTTAGCCTCAGCAGTTTTTCAGGGGAGTGTTGACAGTCCTACTCATTGACTCGTCATGGGCACATGACTGGCTGTAGCCAATGGGGTGATACCAGATTAACACAAACAGAAGCTCCGTTTGGACTCGTGTATTGGGACTTTCACTTCCTGCATCTTGATCAGCGATTTGAGAGTGACATGGTCAGGCGAGCCCACTGGTCTCAGGAGGAGGGTGAGAGACACGTGGAACACAGCCTCCTTGGGCCAAAATCCAGGATAAATCAGCTCCCCCTGGCCAACCTTCACACACTTGAGAAGTAATAAATGGGGGTTGTTTTAAGCCACTAAAATTTGAATGATCTGATACACAGTAATCACTGCCTAACACACTAGAGTAGTGTATCTAATATAGGAGGACATAGCCAGAGGTGGATGGTATTGGGGGGAAGATTAGAAGTTGGAAATCTGAAAAAAGTAAAAATAGAGCAGAAGGTCAAAGAAGGTGAAACAGAATGGAATCCAGCTAGTGTCAACCACTGGCTTTTAAAATATTTTCAGTCCACACGTGCATGGGGGAGCAGGGGTGAGATACATGGAAAGGACGTAACAGTCCTCTGAGATGGCATAGCTGGACACTTCCTTGAGCCAGCTAGAACCAGACATGACACAATAGGATGCTATTCCTCCCCCCCACCCCGAGTTCTTGACTGTATTATGAAGAGAAGATAGAGAAAAAGAAGGTTGGGTGAACATACAACTGATTAATTATGAGCATGAATTAATTAACATGCATTTTCTCGTGTTGCTTACTTGCTTGTGATGACAAAGCAACCTTTTTTTCTCCCCTCCATGTAAACACTAGATAATGCATGAGGCTTTCACTAATCACTAGGCATGCGGCATCTGGGCTGTAAGTCATGGGATGCCACACTCTAGATTGTAAGAAGTTCTCAACATTCTTTTAGTTATTAATTCACTGAATCATTAATTCTTTGAAATGTACTTAAGTTATTTTGTGCCCTCATAGAGCTGACATTCCTGCATGGGAGAAATGCATCAGTCATTTGATTACAAATGTTGTGCTAGAAATGGGGATGTGCCGTGAGTTCTATGCTTGGAAAAAAGGGTGCTTGACATGGTCTGGGGATCAAATGACATTTAAGTTTAAATCTCAAAGGAGCAGGAAGAACAATCTAGGCACTAAAAAGAGGATGTGCAAAGGTCCTGAGGTAGAATAATGTAGAGCTTATTTGAGGAAGTGAAAGGCCAGTTTGATTG
Source organism: Murina feae (assembly GCA_004026665.1). Lineage (NCBI taxonomy): Eukaryota > Metazoa > Chordata > Mammalia > Chiroptera > Vespertilionidae > Murina > Murina feae. The sequence goes on along the minus strand of PVJC01008987.1, from coordinate 33,426 downwards.
AACAGCTAAGGATAATTGGCAGGTGCCTGATCAGGCATGACTAGGTTAAGGATTTTGGATTATATTCTAAAAGCAGTTGAGGCTAGATGAAGGATTTGAAGCAGGGGAACAACATTATCAGATTTGAAGAGATCTGCAACATGGAGAATGGGCTGGAAAGGGGTAAACATAAGAGATAGCTCTGGCAATGGTCAAGAAAAAAGAAATGTTGGCTTGGACTCTAGTTGTGGTAGTAGGTTCAGGTAGGTCCTAGAGATACCTAGGAAGTAGAATCAATAGCTCTTGACATTGACTGGGATGTGATGGGTGAGGAAGGAGGACGGTTTCTGGTTTGTAACAACGGGTGCTGCTTTTCATGGAGACAGAGGACTCTGGAGGAAACAGGGTTAGGGAATTCGATCAGGAGTTGAGTTTTAGGTATGTTGACTTTGAGGTTCTGTGGTAAATCCAAGGGGAAATGTGAAGTAGACAGTAGAGTATGTTGTACTTCAGTTTAGGGGAGAGGCATGAGCTGGACACATACATTCGTGAGTCATTGAAACAAAGATGGTTTTAAAAACTAGTAGGAAGAGTACGAAGCCAAGAGAAGAGGTTGTAGACACCTCCTTGGGGGAATAGCAACATTTAAAGGAGAATTAGTGGGCAAAGGAGGCCAAGAAGGTAAGAGGAAAACCACAAACATGCGGTGCCATGGAAGACAAGGATAGGAGAGAGCGCTCACCTGCAGGAAAAGCAACAGAGGAGATCAATAGACAGGAATGGCACTTGACTGTTGGGTTTGGCAACAGGGACCTCATTAAAAAACCTGACGATAGTCAACGGGCGTTGACAGAAGCGGAAGCCAGATGGTAGTGTGTTAATGAGGGAATCGAGGTAAGAACATGAACATGTAAAAGGCCAATTAAAATAAGAACATACTCTCCAAGCACCCACAATTTCTGCTTCGTGGAGAAACAGGCCTGATGTGCGTGCGTGGCAGTAAGGAAAAACCTGCAGGAGCCGAGACAATGTTCATGAATAGTTCAGAATGTAGACACTGTCTTTCCCAGGACAATTAGGATTCAGTTGCATTGGTTCAGATGTCAAGAATTCATAATTTGGTTGACGGCTTTGCTCAAAACTAGCTATAATTATGTTATGAAAGAAGAGTAAATAACATTTGTCTTTCTGTAAATAATATTTACAGAGATGGCTGCCATATTCAGGAGGAAACACTTTTAGGTTCATCTGTTCATATAACTATTGATATAATGCATTGTCTTTCCAATCTGTGTTGAGTATGAAGTTCCACGCAGGAAGAATTCTGACTATTATCTTCCTATCTCAGCACCTAGAGTAGCATCTGGTACAAGAAAGGGGCTCAGTTACTGTTTGTTGAGTGAATGAATGCTAGTTGTTTCTTATTTTAGGAGTTACTCTAGAACTCAGAAGACACACCTCCAAACCTTGGCAGCAGTACTCAAGGCTTCTGCCCCTTTGATGGTTGAGTAACTCAGTGCTGACATGTTAGCAAGAAGTCCAAGCAGGGAGGTTACTGCTATTCTGGAAAACTCGCCATTGAAGTGAGCTCAGCATGACTTAGACGAGGCCAGACAGAATTTTCTTTTCTGGAAACCTTGGGTAAACAGCGACTGAGTGGAATATTGCTAAGTGTTATTGTTTGCACTTGCTAGAAAAACCTTGCCAACACCCAGACGCTGAAGAGAGCGTGCTCAGAATGCGAGTGCACAGAGCTAAATGGTACCCGAGGAGCTCTGAGAGTTAGGAAACCTCTCCTGCAATTTCCCCTCAATGTCAGCGAGGATATGAGAGACGTTGTGTTTGTCTTTAATAAGTGCTCTCACTTTTTACTTAATCAGAATTTGCATTGTTTTCTCATTACGGTATTAAAATGCGAATTTTGCTTTAGTGTGCTGCGGAAATCACAAAGCCCATAACAGTTGGTTTTATCCATAGCACCTTCCATCTCAGAATCTCTGAGGATCTCATAAGCTGATAATGTTCTTTCCAAATGAGCTATTTTGTAATCACACTCTACATGATTGTTTAAAATGATTATTGTTTCACCTTAATATAAAAAGATTTATTTGCCAATAGAAAACCGAGTTTACCTTGGAATGCTTGTGTTAACTGCTTCCTGGTTCATCAAGATCCATGGAACTCTGAAGACTGAAATGCAAATGGTAGTTTCTGGTTCTGTACATTTTAACAAAAACAAGCTCAATTTCCGTAGTCACAGGTGGGTTTTTACTCTTCTATCTCAATGCTCAGAGTGGGTGTAACCTAGGCAAAAAGAAGGAAAGAGGAAGTGGAGGAGGATGCTCATTTGGGGAAAGATATGACTGGTATTGAAGATGCATTTCTCTCCCCTCCTGCCCCAGGGTTTAGGATTAGAACTGGTTTTCCAAAACTGTGAAGTTTTCTCTTATCCAGTATCCCTGGATTCCCACCACTTCCTGGACACAGGCTTTTGCTTTGTTCTGATCGCGTTTATCAGGTATCGTCTTGCTCAAGAGATCATGCCAGTGAGGATTTCAGTGCCTCCCTTCATTGCCTCAGTCACTGCCTGGTGCTTGCTGACACTTTCCTGACAATATTCAGATTTGTTGAGGTGATGAGGTATATAATATAATGGTTGCAGGTTTCTATTTCATCATCCTTCTACTCACTCAGTACCAAGACTCTACATTATGTAGGTCAAAGCTACAGGTTTTTTTTTTACTTGCCATGGATAGTTACTTTTGTATCTGAAACCACTTTTACTTCATCTGTGAGATGATTACTCCTTACATCAAGATGGGTAAACTTTTTCTATAAAGGGCCAAAGAGTGCGTATGTTAGGCCTATGGGCTATAAGTAATCTTTAACTACTCAACTCTACCATTGAAGTACAAATGCCATCATATGCAATATGTAAGTTATTGGGTTATGTGCTGTGTGCCAATAAAACTTTATTTGTAAAAACAGATGGTTGGCTGAATTTGACCTGTGGGCCATAGTCAGTCAGCCTCTGTTTTAAATCATAGTTCCCACAGTTTCTCCATGTTGGACTCTAACATCCCTTTAGAGTTATGATATTGTCGTTCTCTCCCTTCCCACATATTCAATAGGGAAGCCTGAAACTTTTTAGGGAAATAGTCTCATCTCAGTGGCCTCAGGATCTGCATTTCCCCAGTTACTCACAAAGCGCATCCCATTTTCTGCAAGCCTTTACTCAAATGTCACTTTCTTAGAGAGACCTTTTGTACTGGTCAATGTTTGGTAATTGGAAACACGGGGACAATTATAGATATTTCAAACAGAGAATTTAATAGAGGAGATTTAAAGGGCTGGTATTGCAGAAGGTATAGGTGGCTTAAACCAAGCTTAGTGACAGCAGGATGGCTGGAGGAGAACAGGGGAGATAGTATAACCCAGAGCCCATGCTCACTGTGCCACAGAGATGACGGCTGCCAGACTCACTACCACCATGGCCTCGCAGGAAGGACAGACTCTTCACTTCCATTGGTGCTTAGGAGCTAGAAGAGACCTTCTCCTGATGTCACCACTACCAGAGCCATTAACTGCTATTAGTATCACTTCGTCTGATAAGGAACTGAATATCCCCCTATTCAGGCCTTGGTAAGTGCAGAGGCTTAAAGCACCACCAGAAACAAAAAGGCTTTCTCCTCCTCCTCCTCCTCCTCCACTTCCTCTGCCACTTTCTCCTCCTCCTCCTCCTTCTCCTCCTTCTCCTCCTTTTCCTCCTCCTCTTCCACTTTCTTATCTTCCTCCTTCTCCTCCTCTACCTCTCCTCCTCCTCCTCCTTCTCCTCCTCCTCCTCCTCCTCCTCCTCCTCCTCCTCTTCCTTCCTATCTTCCTGTCTCCTATTGGCATTTCCCATTGGCAAAGGGAGCATTGGCTGAACTTAGCCACTCCTGGCTGCAAGGGAATCTGGTAAATGTAGTTTTTAAGCTTCCATCCCCCTGCTATGAGGAGCAGAAAGACATTGGGTCAATAATCAGCATGCCCTGTTCATGCTGTCTAAAATGTCAAGTCTCAGTACTTTATTCCTTTTCATTGATTTATTTGGCTCCATAGCTTATATCACTGCCTAGCATACTATTTATATACTTACTTGTCTATCACCTGTTTCCCCAACTACACGGCAAACTCAGTGAGAGCAGTGATTTTATCCACAGCTGTATCCTCAGTTCTTAGAACAGTGTGTGGAACATAGGGGACATCCAATAACTGATTTGTAGAATGAACACATGAGTCACTGAACAACACCCAGCACTACATCTGACAGAGGTGCTGTGGTCACAGAGCTGAGCCTGATGCTTTAAAGTATCATAAAAAATAAGGGATTTAGAGAAAGTATATCTTTCTCTTTTGCTTTTTCTCTTCTCTTTTTCTCGCTTATATTACATATTATGTTTACATTTATTTTTCCTCTAGAAAGCATCTGCTTGGAAACACTGACCATTTTATAGACATTGTAAGCCTTTTCGGAAACGGGACAATACATCTGAAAGCACTTAAGTTATTTATCACATATTGCTGTGTCTTTGGAGAGAGTGTAATGAGTTTGCTAGGGCTGCTGGGACAAAGTACCACTGATGGCGTGGCTTACACAACAGAAATAATTTTCTCACAGGCCTGAAGGCTAGTTCTGAGATCAAGGTGTTGGCAGGGTTAGTTCCCTCTGAGGGCCTTGAGGTTAAGACTCTGTTCCACGCCCCTCTCCTTGGCTGGTAGATGGTCCCCTTCTCCAGTATCTCTCCAGATCATCCTTCTTCTGAATGTGACTAAATCCAAGTTTTCTCTTATTCTAAGCTCACCAGTCACATTGATTAGAGCTCACCCCAATGACCTCATTTTAATTTATTTAGCTCTTTAAAAGTACAATTTAAACTCCAATATAATTACACTTTGAGGTTCTGAGGGTTAGGACATCAGTATATAAATTTGGAGGGGGGATAAGTCAACCCATCATAAGAGCTGAGACAGGTCCCTCTCCGTGTTTCATATATTGCAACCTGGGTTTCATCTTTACAGCTTTGGACCCATTGTTACAGGATTAAATTACAAACTCTTTTTCACTTATATTCTTCCACAATTTATTTTTTCTCGTTCCTCCTAACTAATGGAGTGACTATGGTGACATTGTGCTTTGTATTGTTTTTCTGAATAAGGAAACCTCTGCATGTTTTTAGAGGTTGGAGACTGAGCAGATTCTCTATAAGCACTCCATAGAATCTCTGGGTGAGTTTAAGTACTCTTCAAAAATTTGACCTCAGCCACTGCAACAAAAATCTCAGAATCCCATTGGTAAGGGAGGGACTCTGGGCCAGGTGCTGTACTTTATTCAGCCTGGTGATGAATGTTTCAGCAAACCGTTGAAGCAGACTGTGTAGGAAGGGCCATCTCTGCTCATGGATTATATTGCACCTCTGGATGGTGCAGTTAGTCTCCTGTTTGTAAGTTGGTGTTCCACCGGGGAGGATGCTGACTTGGTAGCTGATGGACAAGCCAGCAAGTCCGAGGTAGGGGAAGGTTTAGTAAGAAAACATTCCGTTCTTGACCTTGATGTCAATTGAATCTGCCATGGACCATACAGTTGAGCTCTCATCTTGTCTGTTCGCAGTCTTGTTCTAAGAACAGCCCACCAGATAGCTTTCCATTCTGTCCCCGAGTATTGAGTGACCTTGGAAATAGCCTAATCTGTCTTGGCAGATTGAAGATAGAGAAAACAAGCAGGAGAGACAGACCTGCTGGTTCCTGCTATTGATCAGTGGCCTGAATGAAAGCTCATTATGAGCTGGAAGGATGTGTCAGACACGGGTGTTAAGGGTGGAAAAACTCACAACAGACCCTGGCAGCCTGGAGAAGAAATAAAACAACACACACTAGACACCTTTGTGCCTCCCTGGGTGTAGTTTATTATGAGTGCTTGGCCCTTTTCCCCTAGTCACGGCACTTGGGAAATTGCATAAGGAGAGAGAAAGAGAGAGAGAGAGAGACCCCTCCTGGAAATCAATTATCTAGTTAGTCCAATCCCCTCTTTTTAGAGATGAGTGAACTGAGGTCAGGAAGGATGCGATGATGTCACAGGGGGTAGCATCACATTTGAGATGCTTATCCTGGGTCTTACTCAATTGAAATCCAAGCTCTTTCTGCCACATCTTTCAGCTTCTCTCTGCCACAATCCATGCCTCAAGGTCCCAGCATTAGGTCATGTAATGTCAGGATCCCGGCTCTAGGCTGACCTGTATGGCTCCAGAAACAGCCCAGAACTGGGGACACACACATGGGCTTGAGCTAATGCTGCCAGCTCATCAGACACATGAGTTTGCACACACTACTTTACCTTCTGAACCTTACTTTCCTCATTTTTAAAAAAGAGTCACACTAATGCTTGCTCTCCTTACTTGGGATGGTGTGTGAATACAATCAGTCTGTGAACACACTCGCAGGCCTTAGCTACAACGAGCATTCTTCCAGAGGGGTGATCTCATACTCTGTTCATATCTACTAATGCTGCAGCCAGAAATGGTAAATCGGATTGTCCCAGCAAGTGCAGAGGGCCTCACCCAGAGCTGTGCATTGTGGTTTAAAGGAGTAGGAATGGTGTATTAGGGTTCTATAAAACAAAACAACAAAAAAACGGAACCAAGAGAGAGAGAGAGAGAGAGAGAGAGAGAGAGTTGATAGGTTGATAGGTAGATTTTAAGGATTTGGCTCATAGGATTATGGGGGATGTTAAGTCCCAAATGTGTAGGCCAGACAGGCTGGAGACCCAGGGAAGGGCAGCTGGACAATCTAAAGGCAGCCTGGAATGCAGAATGCCTTCATCTTCTGGGACTTTCGGTCTTCTCTCTCCTGGCCTTCATCTGATGGAGTGTAAGCTGTCGGACTCAAAGTCTTCCAATTTCAATGTTAATTACATCTAGGCTGGTGCTTGAGCTGAAGCTGGGTGCCACGGCCCAGTCAAGTTGACATAAAATTAACTCCACAGGCGGGATTTCCACATTCCGGAGCATTTGGGGATTGGAGGTTGGATGTCCTGAGTGGGCAGGTGGGGAGAGGCCATGGAGAAGTGCAGGGGCCAGAAGAGCAGGCAGCCTCAGGGTGACTAACCCTCAGCTGCCCAATGCCAGGCCTATCCTAAAGCACCCATTTTGCTGAGAACCAGACTTATCTTACACCCCGGGAGAAGCCAGGTCTCACTTCTCACCCATTTTTGATCAGAGAAAGCTTAAAGGACAGGAAGAGAGACTGCCCCCACCTCCCGCCCCTGCTGCCCCTGCTCTTCTCCATTAGCTCTTATCCTTCACTGGTCCGATTCCAGAGACCCTTTTCCTGACCCTTTTCTGCCTGACCAGTGTGACCCACCAGAGGTCTGTGCCATCATTAAAGGGTCAAAGGTCAAAGGCCTTCTCTGTCTGCAGGGGGAAGGAGGCCTGACCTCAGGTTGCCACATGGGGAAGCTGCAACCACAGCCCAGGTGCAGGCAGGTATGGAGAGAGAAAATCTGAAATGTGCCTCTAGCGGTGTACATGCTGCCCCAGAAGTGCCCAGTGTCCCCATGTCGCCAATATATCCCACAAAATGTCATTTCCTTTAAAGGTCACACGCTCTGTTGATTTGTGATGTTTTGTGTGTGTGTAGCAGACTCCAAACAACAGTTGCTTACTGGATGAGTGGGTGGTTTAATATGGGAAGCAGGTCTGGCCATGCTTGTCAAGGAACATTTTCTTTAAGAACGTCACGGCACATAAGCTACCAGTGGTAATTCTGTGGCTTTAGTATTGTCGATGGATCGTGGCTTTGTTTGCTTCTACTTCCCCTCCTTCCTTCCTCTTTCTACCTTCTTTCTTCCCTTTCTCCTCCCCCTTCCCTTCCTTCCTTCCTTCCTTCCTTCCTTCCTTCCTTCCTTCCTTCCTTCCTTCCTTCCTTCCTTCCTTCTTTCCATAAATGTTTAGTAAGTATCTACTATGCCAGGCCCCTGTGCAGTGTAACGGTATAATACTAGTGAGCAAAAGAAACATAAATGGATCGTTGCAGGGTATGTATTTTAGAGGTAGAGTTGCAGAGCTGGGCAAACACAGAATGTCACCAGTAGTTCTAAACTGTAAGTGATGTGAAGGGAAGGTATGGGGACAGGACAGCTCACAGCGGGAGGGAGGGGGACTTGATCTAACTCATGCTGCGAAGTGGTAAAGAAGGAAGAGAAGTGACCTTTGAACTGAGAGTATGTACTAAGGCCCTGCTGTGGAGGGAGTTGCTCCGAGTGGAACAGAAAAAAAATCTGAGAGGCGGTGGGGAGTGGCCAGGGGAGGTGGAGAGGGGTGCAGAGCTGGGCAGGGGCTTTTCCTTTCAGGTTAGAGCTATGACGGAGGTGGGGGGTGAGGGCAGAGGGGCTGGGCTCTGGAAGAGCACCAGACTGGCTTGTGAAGATCAGATGGTAGGCTGGAGGGGGTACCACCAGAACTATCAGAAGGCCAGGGGAGCAAGGATAACTCAGACCTGGCTAATTTCCATTAATTTCCATGGAGATGGAGACAAATATTTGGAATTTAGAGACATTTAGGAAATACAGGCAGCAAACAATTTAACTTTATGACCTTGGATAAGCAAGTCAGTTAATAGCCTTGACCTCAGAGCACAGTGGTGCTAATATTACCTGCCCACATTCTTTGGCCCTAAAGAGTTATCTGATGTCTGTCTGTAATCATTCATTCACCCCTCCAAGCACAGGCATGGAACAAGAACAGTAGGTGGGCCCTGCTCACAAGGGACTCAGACTGTGAGGAGCAGACATTATCAGGTGCTTGTCCTACAGTATGACAGGCACACAATCCAGGTGAGTGGGGGATAGAAGAGAGCCGGAGAAGGGCACCTCATCAGTTCTGGAGGCCAGGGAGGACTTTCAGGAGGAGGTGTCGTCTCAGCCAATCGTGCATGATGGGCAGGAGATTGCCAGGTGAAGGCCAGCCAGAGGACGGAAGAAAGGGCACCTCGAAGTGAGGTTTTACTTATAGTAGTCGTTCTCCCTAAAATGTTTGCCCCTAAAATGTCTGGAGACACTGATGAGATGCCCACAACAGGAATGGGTGCTACTGACATATAATAGTCCGATTCTGTTGTTCCCAACCAGTATCTTTCACACAGGATAAGAATGAGAAGTTTCTACTTTATTTTTTAAATATATTTTTATTGGCTTCAGAGAGAGAGAGAGAGAAACATCAATGACGAGAGGGGATCACTGATTGGCTGCCTTCTGCACCCCCTACCCCCCACTGGGGATTGAATGAGCAACCCCAGCAGGTGCCCTGACTGGGAATCAAACCGTGACATCCTGGTTCACAGGCCGATGCTCAGCCACTGAGCAACATGGGCCGAGAAAGAAGTTTGTACTTTATCAAGTAGGAAATGGAGGGTCATCACAAGGTTTTCAGAATAAGGGGATGCTTGTCAGACATGTGGAAATAATCCACAGGGAGAGACACACAGCAGCGTAGGGATGCCGTCGGAGGTGAAACGCCCCTCGGAGGTGAGTCCCAGAGCGCAGTCACCTGCCTTGTGCTGGAGACAAGGGGCTACAAGTGGGTGTGAAATATCTGCCAAGAAACCACAGGGCCGGACAAGGGGGGCTTCATTTCAGGCAGTCGGAGCACATTCTTCTTTCATGTTGGTGGCTTCAGATTTGAGAACTATAGATTCATGTGTCCGGAGAGCATCCAGGTTACATGCGACCTGCCATTACCTGGCCTCAGAAAATTGGCTTGTGGTGTGTGTGTGTGTGTGTGTGTGTGTGTTGCTGGTTTTTTATTTTTCGTCTGTGGTCATTGTATTTCCCCAAATAATCCAGCCCTAACCCAAATCAACAGAGTCGGTTTCTGGTGAGAAACCTCTTCCTGGCTTGCAGGCGGCTCCCTTCTCACTTGGCAGGAAGAGAGAGATAAAGGGAGGGAGGGAAAGAGGAGAGTGAGAGACAAGGAATAGGAGAGAGAAGGAGAAAGAGAGAGAGGGAGAGAGAGAGAGCGAGAGCTCTCAGGTATTTTCTTACCAGGACACTAACCCTATAGAATCAGGTCCCCTTCCTATGACTTAATTTAAACAAAATTACTTCTTAGCAGCCCTGTGTCCAAATGCAGGCACATGAAGGATTAAGGCTTTAGCATGTGAGTTTTGTGGGCGACACAGACATTCAGTCCATTACACAGCACAGAGCCTCATTAGTTTCCAGCAGTAGATGTTCCATGCATATTAAGCACGTTCAATGCATATCATTAGCATAGCTGAGCAGTGGATGGTCAGGGGCAAGCCTTTCTGACCTGCAGCAGATGGCAGGGGTGCAGGTAATCAGCCCCATCTTATTGGGTCTTCAGGTCTCCACTGAACGCTCACTTCCTCGGGAAAGCCTTCCACACGCCCCTGATTGAGTGTGGCTCCCCTATTATTGCTTTCACACTGGTCCGCCCCTTCATTGCAGTGGGCTCTGTTTGTAATTAAGTATTGACTGGCTGTCCTCCTGTTAGCCTCTAAGTAAGATTCCAGGTGTATAGTACAGAGTCGGTCTGGTATCTCTGTGGTACAGTATCCCCATCCTGGGCACGTGTTTGTGAAATGAATGAATGAATGAATGTTCAAAACCCAGACGATGGCCGGCTCAAGCTGACATGATGACATTGTTGGACACCAGCAGGGGTTTGTACCTGACAAAGCAGAAAGCTTTCATCTTAGCAGATTATTCCACACGTGAAGAGGAAAGCCAAAGCCAAACCCAGGTGAACACTTAAGGCCAGTGTGCTTGGTGTGCAGGCCCAGGCCGGGAGCTCATGGGGACCCAAGGGTTCTTGTCCACCAGTCTGACTGACTGCAGGCTGCAGGCAGTCTGCTGCCCTGGTCAGGATGGCAGCTATGGGGCCAGATGTGGCCAGCTGGCTGAGGCAGGGCAGCGGGCTTCCCACAGGGAGAGCTGACGCAGACGGTGTGCATCTCTGTTGTGTCGTCAGGATCCTGGGCCTTGGGTGGTATTTACTTGTGTCTTTGCTTTTCACCCGCCTGGTTCAGAGCTCCCCTGTGTGTCCCCTGCTCCTAATGCCCAGTGTAGGAGCTGAGTTGGATGGAATGGCCGCGGTAGCTTTGACAGGAAGATTGAAAGCTTCCTTGGGATTCCGAGGCAGCAACAATGACTGTCTTCCTAGGACCCCTCAGATGGACACACCTTCCAAAGAAAGCACAGAAGCCACATCTAGACCTTACAAGGAAGGGATGGCACCAAGCATTGGTTTCCAGATGTTACTATGCCATTAGGAGAATCTAAAGAACTGGTTACAATACAGATTCCTGGGTCCCAGCCCCAGAGAATCTTACTTAGTAAACCTGGAATGTAGCCCTGGTTAAGTGGCTTTTGTGCAGGCACTTGGGGGATATGAGGACCCAGGTGCCCTGTAGATTCCTGTTCAGTATTGGGGAAGGAGGCTGACATCCTGCATATCTAACAAGCTGCTGGGAGGCAGATGCCGCTGGCCCATGGGCCTGGCTGAGTAGCAAGGACCTAGAAAAGTCACTAAGGTGGCAGCTGACTGAGGGGGTTCTGCTGTCAAGTGGTCACAAGTTTGAGTCCAACTTCACCATTTCCTTGGTAACCCACCTCTTCCAATCCCCGAATCCTTACATCTCAAATGGGAACTGGTGCAGCAATTACCTGTGACCCAATACAATCAGTCCTCATTCAACGTTGTTGATAGGTTCTGTGACTTTAGGTGAATCAATTTATAATGAAATCAATTTTGATATAAACAAGAGTTAAGTTCCTACAGCATCTCATCAATGTTATAATGAAATGACATTGATTGAAACAATGTTTTTCAAGGACCTGCTGTATACATAGAGCATTCATTATATCCCTTGACATGCCATTAGTTCTCCATGAACCTCATTACGTTATTATTAGTAATAAATCCTGCTAGCTCAATGCAAATTAGTCTGAGACTTTGTTTTATAATCCCTGTCATTTCCCCCCACTCATTTCTTTTCTATGAGGGCTCAGACCATTTTTCTATTTTTTAATTATACAACATATCTGGAAGATAAGAAAAACTAGACAGTTCCCTACCCAATACCAGCTCGTGCAGTGCTCTGAACATAACACGTTCTTAATAAGATGTTGTCACATTAATGAACATCAAGCCCAGCTGGAATGGTTCAGTGGTTGAGCATAGACTTCTGAATCAGGAGGTCATGGTTCTTTTCCTGGTCAGGACACATGCCCAGGCTTCCAGCCCGATCCCCAGTGTGGGGCGTGCAAGAGGCAGCCGATCAATGATTCTCTCTCATCATTGATGTTTCTATCTCTCTCTCCCTCTCTCTTCCTCTATGAAATCAATACAAAAATTATTTTAAAAAGTGAACATCAAAGCATCTGGATGAGGGGCTAATTTGTCTCACCTGCTCCAGATGTTGGTCATTATATTTTCAGAGCAGGTGCACCAGAGCTGGGTCGATGTGATTCAAAACTGAGAGACCCCCAGTGAAGTGTCAGCCCAGGTCGGCTGGTGGACATCTTAGGAAATGGCAGCCTGTGGACTGGCCAAATTGCTTGGATCTTAGCTACTTGCTACATCCATTCCAGGTGTACCTAGTGATGTAGTAGCCCATTGTTCTGTCCCAAATTTTATCAGAGCCTCTTTAAGGTTTTTCTTGGAAAAAGCAAAGGCTGTGAGGTTAGAGTGATGTTTACTCAGTGAGCAAATATGGTAGCAGAATAGGTAAGCCTTCAGCCTCTGCCTTCACTCAGACCTGACTTCATATCCAGACTCCACAACTTTCCGCCTATGTTACCTGAGCTTGCTTGCCTAATCTTTCTGAGTTTCATTTTCCTCAGAGCGCCACTCCTGGGACTTCCCTTCCCAGCTGTCGGTGACCTTAGTGTCATGAGTCAAGGAGTAGCTCCTGCAGATGAACCGTGCTGGTTTGGGCCATAATTCCATGCCCTGGGACATGTTTGACTCACAGCATACATTCCCATTTGAAGGTTGATTTTTATATAGACTGCCTGTGTCAGAGTGAAAAGAACTACTGGTGACTTTTTGTAATCCTAACCTGAGGATATTTTTTTTCATTGATTTTTAGAGAGAGTGAAGGGTAGGGAAGAGGAAGAGAAAGAGAGAGAGAGGAGATGTGAGAGAGACACATTGATTGGTTGCCTTTCATACATGCCCCCGACCAGCACCAGGGATCAAACCTGCACCCGAGGTACATGCCCTTGACTGGGAGTCAAACCCAGGTCTACAGGCCAATGCTCTAACCACTGAGTAAACCAGCCAGGGCCTGATGATTTTTATCTTCTTTTAAGACTGTAGTGTATGTGGGCTCCCTTGGTCATGAGGTGACTCTTGGAAATAAAGGTTAAAGGGGTTGATGAGGCAGGATACTGCAGGTGTCCAATACAAGAAAAAAACTCGCACGGACATCTAATCACTGGTCATTATTCTGCCTCTTTTTTTCCAGGTGAGAACCTGTGACACAGAGACAACTGATATCTCCTGCAAGGATAGTCAGGTAAGGAACGGTACCGTGGGAAATGGAACCCAGCTCATCTGATCCCAAAGAATGTGTTTTGAAACGGCTCTTTCCCAGACCACCCACAAGATATTAATATTTTTGGTAATAAAAGGAGAGTTAATAACTCCAGTTAATTCCAGGAGCAGAAATTTATCTCTCTGCCTCCAACAACTTGATGAATTAGAGGTCATGTGTGAAAAATGGCGTTTATGTTATAATGAATGTACATAATATTGGATTCACAGTCATTGTCTAATTACAATTAATGTCTTTTGTCCTGATTATTTTGCAAGCGCCCTCATCTACATGGAAAGCCCTTGTGGTTCTCACAGTAAGAGCCAGTTTTTTATGATTTATAATCCCCTAATGGTATGTCTGATGAACCAATTAAGGAGCAGAACTTCAAAAACATGCTTCAGCTCAAAAGGTCCGAGGCCAACAGAAAAAGCAGCTGCAACCACCTCTGAATCCCACATTAGCACACCTTGATTGATTATTGATTGACCCACTCATTTGCATTCATTTTTCTCTCTTTCGACAGGTCTCATTTTCGATTTTTGCATCCTTCATAAATATCTCCAGCACGAAAGAATAGATGATTACCTCCCAGACTCAGGAAACTTACATCTTTAAAGCTCTGCGGCTGTGCTTTTTTTTCTTCTTTTTTCTTTTGTGTGGCACAGGGATGCTCACACTGACTGCCAGCTCATGGAATTTAATTTACTAAATACTCACTGGAGTTTCTATTCTGTGTTGGGGCCACACTGGCATTGGAAATACAAAGATGAGTAAGTAAGCTGATGGTATAATCGGTGATAGGATCTGTTATGGACTAAATAGTGTCCCACCCCCACCCCCAAGGTCCATATGTTGAAGCCCTAATCCCCAGTGTGACTGTCTTTGGCGATGGGCCTTTAAGAAGGTAATTAAGGTTAAGAGAGGTCATAAGGGCAGGGCCCTAACTGAATTGGACTGGTGCCTTCTAACAAGAAGAGACTGGAGCTCCATGTGTGTGAGGAGGTAATGCTACATGAGGACCTGTGAAAGATGGCGTCTGCAGGCAAGAAGAGAGTCCTCACCAGAAGTCAGCCCTGCATGCACATTGATCTTGGACTTCCAGCCTCCAGAACCATGAGAGAGAACTGTCTGCAGCATTCTGTTATGGCAGCCTGAGCAGACCAGGGCACAGTCACAGCAGCTAACTTATTCTGAGCGTGCGTTCTGGATGAGCCCCTGGGCAGGCCACTGGGGATCATAGAGATGAATGAAGCACAGCCTCTGCCCCTGAGGAATACGCCAAGTGTCCTAGGAGGTGAGTATGGGGTCAAGGCCGAGAGTGTGGAACAGGCATGGTCAGGTAGAGAGGAGAGCAGATGGAGTTCACACAGGCGACTCTGGGTTGGTTTGGAGGAGCAGACGGTAAAGAGCTTTCACAGCTCCTTGTTTAAGCTCTGAGCTTGTCCCCTGATCTTATAGTTTAAACTTCCCTCCTGGTTGTGTCCTCCTAGGCAAGTCCAGCTTTAACAGAACACGGTGAAGGGGTCAGTGATGGCAGTGAGCCTAAAAGTTCAATGGCAGGAACTCAGAGCATTTTCTTCCGTAGACATCATCTACAAAGTTCGTATTCTCCCATTAGAATTTTATAAAGCTGAGGTTCTGAAAACAATCCACCCCTTCCCTTCCTGTCTGAGCAGAAGGGCAACCGTTTTGTTTTTAGCTTTCTGCACTGGCCATGGGATGGAGTTATGATGGGCTAAAAACAAGGTTTCCCTGTGCATGGCTTCCCATGTGCTGCAAGCCTCCTCAGTCCCCCAGACCTGTCTGGGTGCTCAGGGACACTGCGTAGCACGTGGCCAGGAACCTGGCCTTTGAGTCAGGTAGGCCGATGCAGAGTCCTGCCTCCGCCAGCCTACAGCTCTGTGGCCCCAGGCAGGCTATGGAATCTCTCAGAGCCCCCGTGTGCCCATTAGGGAAGGATAATGGTGGTACCCAGGATTAAGTCAGCGATGCTCTTATATAAACTCCTGTGCCTCAGCCTGGTGCATGGTGATGGCTCAAAATCTATTTTTGTCACTTTATAATTGGAGGAGGCTGACGGAAATGTAATTGTTGTTATTACACAACCTTGTGACCCAGGCCTAATGTATGTCAATTTACCAATGGAACTTGACCAAATCCATTTCACATGGTTTCCATAAGGACAAAATGCAGTGGGCAGACCTATGCCTGCATTAATGAAGGTGCTCAATGAGTGTGTTTCCTCCCATTCCTTCTCATTAGAGCAGATATTGTCTGTACCTTTGCTGGGTAGGTGAACAGTCATTGTTCTTAACTCCCTCCCACCCCATTGGTACTCATGAGTCTCATGCATTATGCTCTCAAAATGGGTATGGAGGGGTCCCAATTATCAAAGCTCTTTTGAATGTGATGCCAATGAGCCATATTTGGAGACGAAATTTTAAATGCCACCAACATTTCAATTACTTCCAAGTCCAAGTGATATTGGTGAAAATACAGGCAGCCCAGATTTTTGGTGTAATACTCAGCTACTCAGTTTGACGTTGGGACTGAAATCACCTCATTTCCTCTGTTTCAATAACTCAGTTTAAGGGCCACCAGGTGTCATACGAGCTGTGGTACCTGTCCTCAGAGCACCCACAGTCTATCCAGAAGCAGGCACGCAAAAACCACTGTGTAACTGAAATAAAATGGTGGGCTGGGTGGCTCAGTTATTTCATTTTTACAAATAGTGAGCACCTGCTCTGCTCCTTTCATCCTTCAGACATCAGCCTGGAAAGTCAGTTCTTCCTGGAAACCATCCCGGACCATGGGCCCTGTGTTACACACACACACACACATCGTAAACCCGTGTCATACATGCTTATAGGGTCCCGTAGTGCTGGTCTCTGTTCACTTCTGAGCATTGTGTCCTCCATGCATGTGGTAGGTGTTCAGTGCAGACAGCTCAAAGGCTAACACGGGCCAAATAGACAAGGTTTAAGTTTATTTGGGCTGCAAAAAAAAAAAAAGCTTCAATTTTCATAGAAAAGTAGGTTTATTTCGATAGAGACATGCTGACTATAAGGTTTGAAATAAATGAGTAATCATTAACATGAAATAATAGAATATTTTAATAAAAATTAATACTTTTTCTTGAACATTAACTTACCAGGCACTGAATAACTGCACAAATTAATAAGCATAAAGCAAACAAATCTATTTTTCTTATTCTCTGGAAGCGAAATATTTCCTGTTGCCCACACCAAACAAGTCAGTACAAGACTAATGACGTGGCAATCGGCTGCTAAAATATTCACTGCTAGTATTAGTGGAGAGAAATGGTGTGCCTGCGTATAAGACATATAAGGGAAATGAATGCAACACGATTACAGTAATCAGTCATTAGCGAATGTTGTAGTTTGTTAATAATTATGTATATCAGGATATTGTAAAAATTAAGTTACGAAATGTTTATTAAAATGTCTCTTACATACTGTTGTATTGGCTGGGCCGCAAAAATATTGGTTGTGGGCCACATGCAGGCTGCGGGCTTCAAGTTTGACATGCTTGCTGTAGATGATGGCACAGATTCCTTCTGACCAGTGGTCTTTTCACTGCTTATGACAATGTCACTTTCCCACAGCTGGTTCTCAAACCAGGTGTGGCATGCGGACTCCAGTGGCTTCTTCAGGATATAGAAAAAGTTGGTAGGAGAAGGTAGGCTGTTGCCTCCTGCTTGCAAGAGCTGATGAAACAGCAAAATTCAGAGATGAAAAGGTGTATGGCCAGTAGGGGGAGCTCTCTCATTTAGAAGTCACATTGGTCCTTGTTCAGAAACCTAGGTTTTTCCATGAACTTCTCTTAGAATCACGGAATTTCAGAAATAGGAGAGAGCAACAGTCATCTAGTCCAACTTATACAGGACAGGGGATCTGGCCCTAGGGCTGGCTGATACTGTGTGGGTTCTTGACTTCCTGCAGGAAAAACTTCATAACATGAGTCCAGGTGAATTTTAGAGGATGTTTATTCAAGCTGGGGACAGGGACACAAGGAAGGGCCTTGCATAACAGGAGAAGAACTTGGTGGGGAAATGAGCCCAGGCTGGGCTGCTTTTGCTCACTAAGAAGTCAGAGAAAAGGGGGTCTTGGGGACAGGTTCAGGGGGTTGCCTGGGAGGAACTGACACTACCCATTGCTGCCCTGGCTGCTGCCTCATGGGTCTTTTGGATTTTAGGAGGCATGTACCTGTGGGAGAGGGAGAAGGAGAGGGGAAGGCAAAGGTATGCTCCCCAGAGGGAGAGCTCTCCCGGGACCTTCCTTTCGAGGGGTTTTAGAGCCTGGGCATTTAGGGGAGGCCTTAGAGGAGGATTTCAATAGAATATTCATCCCCTTCATGCTGATGTACCAAAATGAGATTTTTTCCCTTACTTCATCTGTCCTTGGGGGTGGCTGGCAAATGGCACTAATTACATTTCTGCTACCTGTCTCCCTGAGTAGGGTAATTTAAGCTATTTATCCTCTGGTTGGGAGGAGAAGGGCAAACTATTTAGACTTAAGTGTTCCTGGTTTAGGGAAGATAGGGTTTACTAGATGGCTGCAAACTGCTGGCATCGGTCACATGGCCCACTTCCTGTACTTGACTATCAGTGTAAGATTCCTCTTTTGGGGAGGGCGGAGGAAGTGGGTCAAGTACTTCTTCCTAGAGTTAGTGACAGTGACATATCGCTGATGTGGTGATCACATACAGTCAGCGTGACCCACTCAAGGGGCCTGTGGGCCTGCCCCATGGACACTGCTCTGATTGCCTGGACCCTGGGGAGATGGGGAGCAGATAGGACATAAGGGGGTGGGGTGCACGCTCTGCAGAGGCAAGCACAATGTAGATCCATGAGCATTCGGTGAGATTAGCTCTTAGATAGGAAGTGAATGAGTGAGCCAGGTACTAACTGGGGGGAGGAGGATGGGTGCAGGGTCTAGGCCAAGCTTAAGACTAGTGAGAAGACACCCTTTGGGCTCTTTGTCACCAGAGGCCACATCTCTGGGAGAGGCTTTGCAGAGACCTCACTAGTTTAGAAACAGCACTGGAGTCCTCCTTCCCCTCGCCCCTCCCTCCTTCATTGCTTGATTACCTCCCTATAGTAAGTGCAACATACACATAGCTATTATTTCCCTGAGAATCTGGTTACAGCACCTAATACTGCACTTAAACACACACACACACACACACACACACACAACTTCCTCATTTTCTTTCTTTCTTTCTTTCTTTCTTTCTTTCTTTCTTTCTTTCTTTCTTTCTTTCTTTCTTTCTTTTTTAATAATTTGTACCACGGCTTGCCGGTGGATAGCATGCACGGCTGCAAATAGAAACATGACCATGGGAAAGAAAAAGACATCACCTCTTCCCAGCGGTGAAGATTTAAAACCCTGGGGATGAACCTTCGAAATCACAAATCAAAATATTCGATTTCTTGGTCGTGCAGCCAAAGATTAAAGTAAGTACTTTGTGGAATAGAATCAATCAGAGAGCCTTGGGATTCTCAGAGTCTGAAAACTTGGTGTGAATGAGTCCCTGTTATTTTGAAGCACCCATTGTGCTATTATAGAACTCTCCACCCCGCAGATAATGAACTGATAAGAGATCGCTCTGGCGGCCAAGCCTGGGCTATCAGGAGGGACCAGATTACCAGAGGGGAGTGTGGCCATGTCTGCCGCAGGCATGCCTGGGTCAATAGCTGCCTATTGTGTAGCAGGGGGCACGTGGCCAGGTGATTCTCAAGGTGCTGAGATGGTCTGGGCTGATGGAATATTGATCTTAGGCTTGGCAGTTTCCATGGAATTCAGGAGTGAGTTGTAATAGAACAAGCTCGTATGTAGTTTTCTAGATGGTTTCCATCCTGTTAATTTCTCTTTGCATGTAACTTTGCCTTCAGTTCTGAGAAGACACATGTTGCCTTTCTGAGAAAATGGACCTTTATGGAACTTCGGGAAAATGTGTTAAGGGAAATACATTACACCTTCGATGTCCTTCCTGTGAGCACTGCTCGGAGTGGAAAGAACCCAGGGCGGCGATGCTTTTCAAGCCGAGTGGTAACCAAGCCCTGTGTTGGCCAGTCTGGCTCAGGTCTGCAGTGTGATGTTTCCCATGTCGGTAATCCAAGCCGAGGCAGGAAGAAGAGCTTGAACTTCCCAGTTTAGGTGTAATACATGCTCCCTGTGTCTTTGCGACTCCTGAGGTGGGAACAAGCTGTGTGAATGAGAAGCACAGTTCATTTTGTTTCCTGGTGTATTATCAATTAAGCAATTTCCAGAAGCAACGGCACAGATGGCATTTTACTTAAGTGTCATAGGGTAGTTTTCTACCCTTTGATAGAAGGGGAAACCAGAGCAGGCAGCAGCGAGGCTTCGGTATTACCCTCTGTACGTTCTTAGTGAGCCTACTCGGTTTTCATTCTGCGTCTTCCTGGGTACAGAGGGCAAAGCACTTTCTCCTGCCAGGTTCCATCCTCAGCCCTCCACACCTGCTCATTTCTGATAAAAGGTTGGACATAAAACTATATGGAATGTTAAGAGCTAATCCTCTTAATTAGGCCATAGTTTTTAAGGTAAATATGCTTGATGGGATCAAATATCTTCTTAAGATGCATCTTAGCATAGTATACCCTCACTATGGACTGAATTGTGCCCCCCACAAATTCATATGTTGAAGCCCTACCCCAAAATATTATGGTATTTTGAGATGGGGTCTGTGTTTTGTTTTGTTTTGTTTTTAAAAAGATTTTTAATAGATTTGTAGAGAGAGGGGAAGGGAAAGGGAGAGAGGAAAACATTGATTGGCTGCCTCCTGCACACCCCCTACTGGGGATTGAGCCCACAATCCAGGCACGTGCCCTGATCCGGAACTGAACCTGCAGCCATTCAGTGCACGAGACGGCGCCTAACCAAATGAGCCCTACTGGCCGGGGCTGGAGATGTGGTATTGGGGAAGCGATCAGGGTCATGAGGTGGAGCCCTGATCTGATAGCATCAGTGTCCTTAGAAGAAGAGATACCAGAAAACTTGCTCTCTCTGCCCTTCATGTGGACACAGAGAGAAGGCGACCGATTGCAAGCCAGCAGCAGAGCTCTCACCAGGAACTGGCCGTGCTGGCTCCTTGATCTTGGACTTCCAGCCTCTCCGTGGCACTATCTCAGCAGCTTTCACAGTGCCAGGTACGCTACATTCTGACTTAGCCTTTTTCACATGATCTCAAGGGAACATTTGAAACATTTGGCACAAACAACTACTGATCATACATGGTTCACCCGGTCTCAATCACTGCTTCATCTAGGAGGGTTTGCATCAAGGCCAAGGGGACTAGCGTTAGTTTTTGTTTTGTACCTAAAAAGAGAAGGTCTCTGAGTTTCCCTGTGGCTCTCACTAGGGCCAGAAGTATCATTGGGGCCAGGAGTATCACCAGGGCCAGGAGTATCACCGGGGCCAGGAGTCTCACTAGGGCCAGGAGTATCACTGGGACCAGGAGTCTCACTGGGGCCAGGAGTATCCCCCATTTGGTTGTTCTGGGGTAAGAACTGTGTCCATGGTTTCTACCTGCTCATCTCTGGAAAGATTCCCAGGCAAGCTTGCCTTTTACTCATGTGAGGGAGAGAATTACTCTGAGTCTTCCTCCTTCTGTGACCAGAATGAAAATATTGAATAGAAGTTACTACTTTTATCTTTCCCCATCACAATATTTTTTCTGATCATGAGATTTATCCCCTTCCTTCTAATATCTCTTTTAACTGATTTCAAATTATTTGAAATCTAGATGCAATTAAAAAGTAATTTAGCATCACATATTTAATATTACCAATTAACTACCTTAGAGGGCTTGACATTCAGCTTAAAATAGGATATGATTTTTTTCCTGTTGAAATGGTTTTGACTATATTAAAAGGGAAGATTTTTTCAGAGTTGATTTTTTTAACTTACTTTTGCTGAGTCCTACAGTGACTTTTCCAAAGCTTTTTGAAGTTTCTTTTACTGACTTTTCATGTTGTCCGTGATTGAGAGAACTGAGGACAACTCCCTAGCACTGAGAACAGAACCTGTCATTGTGCTGTCTCCAAACCTGGCTGTCATCCTTGACATATCGTCTCTGAGATGGGAGGAGTCAGCGCTAAATATTCGGTTTATTATCTTTCTGAAAGTTCCAGTCTTAATTTTGCAGGAATAAACAAATGGAGTGAAATGAGTTTCAAACTGCTCATACTATATTATAAAATCCTAATTTATTCTAACCATCACTGATGGAGAGAGATAATACATTACTTTAATTCATTAAGATGGCTACAATTGGGAGTCTCAATCCTTGCAGGAAACGAGACAATTAAGCACTCATAAAATCAAAGACAAATAAGGTGCCTAAATAGAGTAAGCAGTGATACTACTTGTTACTATAATACTCTGGCCACATATTAGCCAACTACAGAAATGTGGGACTCGTCCCGCCAGGGACTAAAAGCTTATATGTATTTGAACGAGTGATTCTTTCAGGCTTTTGGAAAAATGCAGATAATGGCATTTTGTTCTTAGGCATCCTGGCTGGCCTAAGTGTTTAGAGATTTAGTTTTTTAAATCTTTTCCCTTATCACTACCTCCTGAAGACATCTGGGCCTTGAAAAATGGCTGGAGCTTGCCAAGCAGATAGGGGGAGAGGCCTGCAACAGTTCACATTCAGGGCAAGGTGTGCTCAGCGTTATCCGGAGGTGAAGCTGGTGAGGTGTTGAATGCCACCCAAACCTGCCTACACTTTGTGCTTTAGGCACAGAGGAGCCATTGTGGTCTCTAAGAGGCAAGAGAGATGGTCGGATCACTTTGGCAGCAGAGTGGAGAAAGGGTGAGCCCGTAAGAAACTGTAGGCAGGAAACTATTACAGAAGAGAGACGAAAAGATCTTGGTAAAGAGGACTCAGCGCAGAGATTAGACATTTAGTGGCAGGTGACCTATGAACGTGTGTGTGTGTGTGTGTGTGTGTGTGTGTGTGTGTGTGTGTGTGACAGACTGGGAAAGAGAGAGACAGACAGAGATAGACAGGAATGAAGAAGAAGGAAAAGGGCCCTGGCTGGTGTGTTTCGGTTGGTTGAGTGTCCTCCTATGCGCCAACGAAGTTGTTGGTTCAATTCCCAGTCAGGGCACGTGCCCGGGGCTGCAGGTTCGATCCCTGGTCGGGGTGCATACTAGAGGTAGTCGATTGATGTTTCTCTCTCTTCCTGTTTCTCTCTTCCCCTCTCTCTCTCAAATCAATAAAAACACATTTAAAAAAAAAAAAAGAAAAAAGGAGGAGGAAGGTGGAGAGAGAGGCGGAGGAAGGAAAAGAGGAGAAGGAGAAGAGAGACCAGCATATTTCTGAATTCCTACCTTTGGTAAATATTTGGCTAAGTCATTCCATTAACCGTGCTGTTCTACCTGCACACACATTAAATGCAAGACTGCTAGATGCCAGGATACCTTATTTTGCTCAGTCATATTCTTAAAGTTTTACCCGATTAAAATGTACAATGACTTCTTTGCTCCTCATCATCACTTCTGATCTTTGAGCTCTCCTCCTTCCATCTGCCTTTGATTATTAAGTCCCTGATCCATTGTTTACTTATTTTTGTTAAATATATTTTTTATTAATTGATTTCAGAGAGGAAAGTAGAGGGATAGAGAGATAGAAACATCAGTGGTGAGAGAGGATCATTGATTGGCTGCCTCTTACACCCCCCCCCCCCCCATACTGAGGATGGAGCCTGCAACCCAGGCATTAAACTGTGACCTCCTGGTTCATAGGTTGATGCTCAACCACTGAGCCACACTATCCAGGCTGATCCATTGTTTATTAAACAAAGGTTTCTGACATGCTTCCTCTATGCTAGGTGACATTCTTGGGGCTAGGGATAGGAGAGGAAGCAAAATAAGTAAAATTTTCTGGCCTCCCTCATGGGGTGACCCCTCTTTGCCCTATTTGAGTTTAGATTTTTATTTTTGTATGAAACTCACATTTGAGCATTGCTGATCATTGTTCTGTTTTCCTTAGAAGCGATTAAGACCTGAAAGCTCCTGAAGGATAAATCCATCCCTCAGTCCCTCTTGTTTGCGTATCGAGGACTCAAAGCCTTCTGTGGGCCGGGCTGTTCTTAATAGTCAGGAATTAGCCCTGACTCCCAGGGGAGAGTAGAGTTTGTGGCTGCTTATTTCTGTGGTAGGAGGTGAGAATTCTATGATGTGGATAAAGACGAGCTTCTCTCATCTCATCTTCCATTCAACTGAGAAGAGTTTTGTTTTAATTTAAAAGTGCCGAGTTTCCAAAAGACCTTAGCAGGAGGGGCTGAACCGGGACTGGAGGCCTCCAGCTCTAACCTTGGATGATCTCAGTAGTTGGGTGGCAGAGGGAAGGCAGGCAAAGGGCATATGTGTGGCCCTGGGGGTGGGAGGCGTGTCTCTTAATAAACTGCACACCCAGGATCCTTGGCTGCCTCGTAAATACACGAGGGAAGCAAAGTGTGATGAATTGAGGTGCCTGCTGATGTCCCGGCGCCTGATGAATGTAGAGAACAGTTGTCTACTGCCCTAATGTTTCTCTGCAAGTTCCGTCTCATTTCTCCCTTTAATGAGGACATTCTTTATGCCTAAACAAAACCCCTACTGTCAGGACTCAAGCCTGTTACCTCCGCTGCCCTTCTCTGCCAGGATCCCACTAGGAGGAAGGGGAAGAGGAGCTGCTACCTAATAAGAGAGAGACTGTCGCTCCCCCTCACTATCCCCCACCCCAGGGAGGCTCTCTCGCCCTGACCAACAGCCCCTGGTTTCCCCAGTTGATGGACAGTGTCACTCCTCACTCCCTCTCCTACATCCCAGGACCCCAGCTTATGCCAACACTGGCAGGGAGCTGGGTTGATTCTGGTTCATTGCAAACCTCTGCACTCACGCTGGGCACAGCGCTAGCCACTGACTCAGAGGTGAATAACGTGGCATTTTGTCAGTGGTGCTGATATAAGAAACTCCCAAACATCTAGATAATTTTTACAAGAGTTTATTTGAGCCAAACTGATGGCATATGCCGGGGAGCAAGATCTTAAAGGCTCCGGAGAATAACAATTTTGCAGCTTCCTTTCTTCACTTGAAATTGAGGGGATGGAAGGAAGATTGGAGACAGCGAGGCGGGGATTGGATTACCAGGACAGTTAACAAGATTATACGCCCCCTTGAGGGCTAATACCCCATTTGAGGGGTATTCCTTTTGGTACTTCAAAGCTGTGCAACCGAGATAGATGCACAGAAACAATGGTCAGGGCTTGCTTAAGGCAAAGATAAGCCTTTTATCTAAGGAATCATATGCCTGGGGTGTGTGACTAGCCACCATGACCTGCCCAGTTAGGAATTTATGATCAGTTACTTTCCAAGAACCCCCTTTTTTCACCCACAGTGGGTTAGCGAAAGAGGGAGGATGTATAGCCACATGGTAAATGTTGCCAGGAGAGGAAGGTATAAAGGACAATGGAAAAATGGCAGGAAAAGAAGGCAATACTTCCATTGGAAGGTGCAGAGCAACACCTAGCCAGGAGGTGGCATTTGAATTAGGACTTTAAGGCTGAATGGACTTTCCAGAGGCCCAAAGGAGGCCTGAGAATCCAGGCTGGGAGACATCAAGTGCTTGGGGTGCTTGACAACCCAAGACTGTGGGTTAGTCCAGGACCTATTACATGCTCTCCATTTGGTTGGGGCTAAGAGAGACTGAAATGCAGACTGGAGCGCTATGCTGTGCAGGAGCATTGGATTTGGTATTTAATGATTTGTTTTTCTTAAACTGGTGCCAAATGGAACTAATTCTGGTTTTAGAAAAACCTCTCTGGTAGGTATCAATGCAGTAATGCAGCTGAGTGATGATGTGGACATGCCCAGGGACATATCTCCAGCCTGATTCTCCCCAATTCCAGTCTCTTTTATCCAATTGCCTACTCAATGTCCTTCTCAGATGTCTCAAATCCATCTCAAACTCCACATGTCCAAGACAGAACTACGGATCTTCCTCTCTAACCCTGCTCCTCCCGCTGACTACCCCACCTCAAATGCAACTCCATCCTTTCAGTTGTCCAGGAAGAAACCTTTGAGCTGCCCTTGTTCTTTCATAACATCCCCCTCCCCATTTAACCAATTATCCAGTCCTTTGGTTCCGCCTTCCTCATCTCCCTCGTTGCTTCCAGGCCGTTATGGGAATTTACCAGGAAAAACACAACACATTGAGGGTATGGTTGCTATGCAGAGTTAAGGCTCTGCATTCTCCGTTGATAAATTTCTAGAGATTTTTTTTAATTCTTCTTCTTGGTATAGAGTGGGAGACACCCTTACAAATGGAGATTTATGTTACCAATGTAAAAGCTCTTAGAAAAGTTAGCTTTTACTTGGTTTTTACTTCTCCCATGTTTTCTATGTTTCTTTTAAAATAACCAAATCAAACCCTAGCCAGTCTAGACTGAAAGATCCCAGGTTTGATTCCAGTCAAGGGCATATACCTGTTTGCGGGCTTGGTCTCCAGAAGAGGGTGTGTAGGAGAGTAGCCAATCAATGATTCTCTTTCATCATTGATGTTTCTCTCTCTCTTCCTTCCTCTCTGAAGTCAATAAAAATATATATTTAAAAAATAAAATAACCAAAAAATCGAAAGAAAAATAAAACAAAAAAGAGAAAAAATAACTAGCTCAAAATAATTTTTATGATAAGGAGGCATATTTGGGGTGTCATATTAGGCTCCCCTTCACTCCTTATTACATCCTAAATCACCTAGAAGAGAGCCTGGCATAGAATAGGGACTCGACAAATATTGGGTAAATGAATGAAGGGTGAGTTTGCTGGAAAGAATAGCTGATGTAAACTAGCAGAGTAGAAATTGCAGCTCGTGGCCTCCACCTGGCTTTGGGGATGGAAAGAAGAGTATAGAATGAATCTGGGTTCTTAGCCAATAAAGGGAAGGCAGGAGAAGAAATATATCTGGGGAAATTAGTGAGTTCTTTGTGGGTCATGTTGAGTCAGAACAGTTGTGAAATATTCAAGTTCAGTTACTTGGCACATGGATTTTGCTCAGCAGGGAGGTCAGGCTGGCACTAAAGTTTTGGTAGGCATCTATGGGGTAGATAAGTTCCCAGGGAGAAGGAACCAAATGAATGGAAAGAAGGAGGTGGAAAGAGCTCAGGAGGCATGTGCCGTTGTAGATATGCTTAGGGTAAGCCAGCATATGCTGGTCAGTGTTCCTGGGTGCACAGTTTGGTCTCCTTGGCATACTCAGACAACTATTTGAAAGCTGGAGAAAGAAGCAGATGTGTGATGAGAGAAAGAGTGAGATGGTCAGAGTACCTTTTGTCACATAGTCTTGGGTGAGTCCGTGTAATGCCTGGGTGGCTTCCAAACATCCTTGTCCCCAACTTCCTGAATCCTACCTGCAGCTTCTATATCCAGCTTTGGGGTGATTCACTTATTAGGATGACATTCAGAAGAACCCTACCTGACAGCATTAAGAGTGCCAGCCAATTATTTTCCTCTCTGAGTTGTCATAAAGGCAATCTTGCCTATATCGTATGCATTTCACATTCCATGATCCATTTGAGACAATTTGCTACAAGACTTCAGATTCCAATTTCTCTGAACAGTCAGAGATCACTTAAATGAATTTTGTGTGTTTACAAGACTGACTGTTCCAGGAAATTCAAACAAAAAGTCATTTTCTTTGCTTTGCTCTTTCTTTTCTCTTTTTAAGAAACTTCTCAGGGAAAAGGCAACAAATGTATGTACAAGACTGTATATTAGCCTCAGAAGCCAATGCTGATTGGAAGGATGGGGGTTTGGGCTTGCATTGGTCCCCACTCTTGAAGGTCAAGGACCCTGAGAGATGACTGCATTGGTATCATAATGCTTTTAGCAGCTGTTGTTAAGCTGGTTGTGCCCACTCAGATCTGTGAACATCTTTGGAAATTATTATTATTTTTTAAAAGGAACTGAGTTGATTTCCTTACTTCATGTGAGGGTGCAAAGAAGATATAGGGTGTGTTTCTCTTCTTCAGCTGAAAGAAGATTTTTAAAAATTTATATATTT
Source organism: Murina feae (assembly GCA_004026665.1). Classification (NCBI taxonomy): domain Eukaryota; kingdom Metazoa; phylum Chordata; class Mammalia; order Chiroptera; family Vespertilionidae; genus Murina; species Murina feae. Next base: position 5,760 of record PVJC01008987.1, on the reverse strand, counting down.
TATTGATATATTTTACAGAGAGGAAGGGAGAAGGATAAAGAGTTAGAAACATCAATGAGAAACAAACATTGATCAGCTGCCTCCTGCACACCTCCTACTTGGGATGTGCCTGCAACCAAGGTACATGCCCTTGACCAGAATCAAACCTGGGACCCTTGAGTCCATAGGCTGACGCTCTATCCACTGAGCCAAACCAGTCAGGGCTGAGAGAGGATTTTCCTGATTGATACCTGTTACCTTCAGGGCAGATCCTCCAGACCTTTGTGGGCTCAACAAGCAATGTCTTCCTTTCTCCAGCATCTCCATATGTCTTCCACTTAGGCACTAGGCTGTCATGACACACTCTGTCTTCCCAGCACAAGCATAGCTTCAGCAAATGGACAATGTCTTGTGCTTGGGGTCTGTCTCATGATGATAGCAATGTTGGTGACAGTGACAGTGACAGTGCTATTGTTGCTGGTGGTAGTGATGTATCTGTTATTTAGTATGACAGTAATGCTGCATAACCAATCACTCTAAACTCTGTATTTAATATATCACCCATTTATTCTTGCTTACCTGTAGATGCATTCCCTGATGGACTATGCTTCAAGGTACAGACCCAGCTGGACTTGACTCCTTACTGTAGATTGAGCTCAGCGTTACTCTACATGTGTTCATTCCAGATCCCAGACTAGAGGAGCAGCAGCTACCTTGGGGAGTGGGAGTTCTTCTCATTGTGATGATGGAAGTATAAGAAGGTAAGCCATGTTGCACAACCTCTATTGCATCAAGTCTGCTTGCATGCACTGGACGAGGCGGGTTATATGGCCAAGCCCAGTTTCCCCAAGGGATAAGGAAGCATAAGCTGCTCCCATGAAAACAAGGAAAATCACATGACCAAGCCTATCATCAGCCATGAAGTGAATATATGTCTTCTATGAGAGAGGAAGAGGGAATGAATATTTGCCAAACAGTATTATATTCTTCCACAACCATCTGTCATTTAAGGGGCCTATTTAAAGTCTCAACACATTCATTCATTTCCCTCTGCAATCAAATAATACTTGCTGAATCTTTACTATGTGTGAGGCACTGCGCTAAGCACTGAGGTGATAATAAGGAAGACCTAGAGGAAATGGGGAGTCCATGGCTCCTGGGATCCTGCTAGGAGATCCAGCTGAGGCCTGATCTGATGGGATGGAGAGAGACAAATTAGGTCTTGGGCTTTGAGAGGGGAGGAGGTTTGAGGTTTTGCAGTGAATGCAGTTGACATGTCCAATATCCCAGAGACCAATCTCTTTTTACTAGTCTTTCGTTTTCTGAGAGACACTAGTTTAATTGATTTGGTTTAGAAAGAATCAGTATGTTCAAGACCCTGAGGAGAGAGAAGACTCACATCAATGACGCAGGGTAGTTGGCTATGCTAATTAAGTTTCTGAAACCAGAACTTTGTCAAGTTCAGGCCTCATCTGCCAGAATTCTGAGACCCCCAGAGAGATGGCTGACATCTCAGAGAGTTCTAGGACTTGTTCAGATTCAATCCAATGGGATCAGTGATCTCAGTAGATGCTTCCAGAACTCATGAAAACAGGTAGAAAAGATGGCTAGATAATGGCGTAGCTAAGCCCGTGTCTGTTTTTTTTTGTGTGCAATTGTGACAGACTTATGCATGTAAACCTAATTTTTCTCTGAGCATAAATGATACTAAAAGCTATTTTTGAATCAGTTCACATACTTGCTGCTTGCTGGCCATTCCTAGTGCATTTCACAAGAAAGGACATTTCTGAGTAGTTTGTCCACTTGCATCAGGGGGGCACATAGTCCTAGGAGAAAACCTCTTCTAGGGAATAAAGAGATTGGAAAGTAAAATAACCAATGGAAGGAAACTTTCATTAAGTCTCCCAGCAAAGGGATAAATAAAGCTTGGTGAGTATCCCATGTGGCAATCGTTACCATCAAGAATATAATACGCAACTATGACTGAAACAGTGTTTGTTGTTGTTTTTTTACTGATTTGGTCAGTACTGAGTGGACAGTCAACTAATTCTCAAAGTTTCACTGGATTTGGAGCCAGAAAGTCTAGTGTCAGCAGCTGCATTTTTTGAACCCTTGATGTTTCATGTTTGGCTCTGCACAGGAAGTGAACAAGAGTAAACACTGCACGGTCTGTGATGTACCCAGACTATTTGTCAGTCTTTGCAGTAAAATGAAAAATGAAAAAAAAGTTCACCACAGCAATGACTTTTAGAGCTATCCCAATGAAGTTTTCTGCTTATGGAATTTTCTGAGGCACAAATTCAGTGGCCATTTCTGAAATCTTCCATCTAAGGTTTCTGTGGAGCAGGGTCAACAAACAGCATGAGAGCAAACTCTTTCCTGCCAACCTGGTTTTGTATAGAATTTCACAGGAACTTAGTTAGCTCTACGCATTCGTTTGCCCATTTGCATGCCATAAGTGTCTGTAGATGCAAGCAGTGGGCCCTTTTCAATTAAGTTCAAAATACCGTGGCAGTTAACTGGTTTCAGTTATGGCTGGATCCATGGGCTCCAGGGATGTCACCAGGACGCTCTTATTCACTTGCTTCTGCTTCCTGGTGCATTGGCTTCGTTGTTTGGCAGGCTCTCTGTTAAGTGGTAGAAAAGATGGCCAATGGCAGACCTAAAGCAAAGACACCCTCTTCCTCCCAGCATGTATTATAACCCTTCTGCCCATTCCAGAGGACTCTGGTTGAGCTGGGTGCCCCACCTGGACCAGTTTCTGTGTTCAGGAGGGTGAAAGGCTTGCGTTGGATGTAGGTTTCTCATCCACTCATGGAATGGCAGTAGAAAGGCCATGTTTGCAGCCCTACCAGCTGGGGAATGGGGGCTTCACAACGGAAATCAGAGGGAAACTGAGGATTACTGGAAAGTCTGCGGACAGCCTAGCAGCTAAGAATTATTCGGGAGGTTTATATTTCTAGTATTTTAACGTTCACTGTGATTTCTTCCACCTGCTGTATTTTCCACCTCTGAGGCCTATCTTGCATCTTCAAACTCCTGTCTCCTTCTGACTTTGCCCCATGCTGCTCAGAATCTCCATTCTTTCATTCCTTCCAAGGTCCATTATAGAAGCTGCTGTGCGCTACAGACCTTTAGAACATGTGGTATTTTAGGGCAAAAATCGCTTGGCACAGTGTAATCAATTTAAAATTTAACATCAGTCCTTATTCTCAAGAAGACTTCACGATTCTTCACCCTAATGACATTTTTCACCGACTGTGCCCCCTGTTGTCCCAGCTTACCACAGCATTTTGGTCAGTTCTTCCCTTTAAGAGTGTTCTTCTCACCAGACCCCAGATTTCGGCATCCCAAAGTTTGTGCTACATTTTGCTTGGAATGGCGTTATGTTCTCCACCCTGCATTAAAGTGGGTTTCAGAGAAATTTATATTTTCAAACCTGTTAGGGAGCTCTGCAAAACAAGATGCATCCTTGCAAGATCTCAACCTAAGAGTACAATCAAAATTTTTGAAACTATTGGGCCATTGTCATAATAGTTGTAGTAGAAGGGAGAAAGGAATGGAGAAGGGGGCTGGGAGAGTTTTATTTGCTTTCATATCAATATAGTTCTTTTCATTTGGAAATTTCAGCCTTCATAACTGGTCTTTCTCATAATAAACACATTACTCCATTATCAGGAAAGTGTATAAGCCTCAGTGGCCGAAAACAGGGGTCATGTGCTTTTCTTTTGCAATGAGAAGAATATATATATCAGGCAATTATTGGCCCAAGAAGTTGAAAGAAATGTGGAGAAGATCTAAGTCCAACTCATAGCTTACAGCCAAGTCACGGAGTCTAGAAGGAGCATATTCTCCTCCAGAGAGAGAAAAATGTTTATTGTTGTAAGCTATCAAACTCTCAGGGATGCTTGTTACACAGTATTATCACAGTAGAATGCAACTGATACATTAAGACTGAAAGTCAAACCTAGTTAGTGGCCACAGTACTTGCTGTTTGCCATACCACTTCCTCTACTTACTAAGACACTTATTTTTGTCTTAACATATTAATTACCTTTTTTTCCCTCTTCTTATTAGACTTTCAGTTCCTAAAATACATAAAATTCATCTCTCTTGTGTCCCCCCACTCCCTAGCATAAATCTTTGTGCCTTGTTGCTGTTCAGTAAACATTGTGGATAGATGGTACATTTGAGCCTCATTTTAGCGATAGCTACAGATGGAAATCATGTCCTAATTTACCTGCTGTTAAGTAAATGTCACTGGTCCCAGGTGGGATGAGATTTAGAAATAGGATTTACACAGATTTCTCTCCCAAATAATGACAGAGCTCTGGCCTGACAACAGAAGGAATGAGGTGATTTGCTTGTACTGCTAATGGTCTCGCCATTATTTCCCCTAGAGCATGGTGACAGGTATTTTGGGGTTTATATGAAAGCATTTGTGATTAGAGTGAGTGACTCCATAAAATGGAAATGGTTTACAGACAGTATCCTCTGCCTTCCCCCCAAAAGACATTCTGTCTGCCTAGAAGATTGGAGATTGTTCTTGTTACTTAACTCTTTTTATTTCCTGGTTTTAGCCAAGTAGGCTTGTTTAAAATGGGCCAAAAGCATGATGTATTTTTATATAATATGCTGTTACACCTATGTTATTTTATAACTTCCGGTGCTACTTCACTGTTCTAACAAGAAAGTATATCAAATTATTTAAAAAATAGAAAGAAAATACAAAAGAAAACTAGTGGCTTGTTTAAATCCTCAGGGTAACACATGAATCAAGTATTCAGCAGATCAAGGTGAAACCATTACAGATCAAAGACTGGTCGGAGTGGAATGGCTAAGGTCAGCCAGCCCACCCAGAGCCTTGTGTGATGATGCTTTGTCTGTTCTTGAAATAACTGTGGCTCTTTTTAGCCAAATGGTGGCAAAAATAGGGAAGGCTATTTCAGACAAAAAGGCTCAAAATAGTGCTGTGATCATCTCTTGTCATGTGATACCAGGGAGAACAGCTGTTCCGACCATCTCTGTCTTAGCAAGACCAAAGGACCTTGCGAGACCTCGGAAGAGAGAGGAGGGACTTATTTTAACATCTGGCTAAGGTGCAACAGGTTACTACGTGCCTTTGTTACACCTCAGTGACGACTTCTTAGCAAAGTCTCACGGTGACTTTCATTTCAACAAATCAGAGACAAAGTCTGAGCAACGTCTCTGTCACTCTTTTTTTTGTGAATCTTTTTTTTTTAAATATCTTTATTGTTCAGATTATTACAGTTGTTCCTCTTTTTCCCCCATAGCTCCCCTCCTCCCAGTTCCCACCCCATCCTCTGTCCCCATCCCCCCACCCCCCGTCCTCATCCATAGGTGTACGATCATTGTCCATTCTCTTCTCGCACCCCCAACACCTTTACCCCGAAAATTGTCAGTCCACTCCCTTTCTATGCCTCTGATTCTATTCTATTCACCAGTTTATTCTGTTCATCAGATTTCTTATTCAATTGATTTTTAGATTCACTTGTTGATAGATATGTATTTGTTGTTCATAATTTTTTATCTTTATTTTTTCTTCATCCTCTTCTCAAAGAATACCTTTCAGTATTTCATATAATACTGGTTGGGTGGTGATGAACTCCTTTAGCTTTTTCTTGTCTGTGAAGCTCTTTATCCGACCTTCAATTCTGAATGATAGCTTTGCTGGGTAAAGTAATTTTGGCTGTAGGTTCTTGCTGTTCATCACTTTGAATATTTCTTGCCACTCCCTTCTGGCCTGCAAAGTTTCTGTTG
>PVJC01008986.1:33156-47173 GCA_004026665.1 Murina feae | reverse complement strand
AAGGGGAAAAAATGGAGATCTTTCTATCATCTGTTGTAATACTTATCTATCACTTGTTGTAATACTTTAAGCAATGAAATAAAAAAAAAAAAAACAATAAAAAATATATATATAATAAAAAAGTATATTACTTTATTCTAATACTAGGAGTCCGGTGCACAAATATTTGTGCACTTGGGGGGATCCCTCAGCTCGGACCCCTCAGGGGATGTACACCTGCTGGTGTGCCTGGTCAGCCTGGGCGAGGGGCTGATGGCTGTTTGCAGGCTGGCCAAGCCACCCAGTGGGGACCCTCACCCCATGGGGGTGTGGCCAGCCTGAGTGAGGCGCTAAGGGGCATTTTCAGGCTGCCCACAGTCCCTTCAGGTTTCAGATCCCTACTGGGGTGCCTGGCCAGCCTGGGTGAAGGGTTGAGGGCCATTTTCAGGCTGCCCACAGCTTTCATTGACCCAAGGTCCCAGTGAGGCTGGCTGGAATCAGGTTTCTGGAGTTTATCTTCTATAATTGGAACTTTGTTGCCTTGAGTGGAGGCCTAGTCAGGAAATTAAGCCTCCTGCTTGCTTTAGCTCCTTGGCTTCTATAATTGAAACATTGTTGCCTTGAGCAGAGGCCCAGCCAGCCTAGGCAGGCAGTTTCAACTCCATCGCTTGTGCAACAGAAGCCTCCTGTTTGCTCTAGCTCTGTGGCTGCCAGCTGCCATCTTGGCTGGGTTCATTTGCATACAGCTGCTCTGATCAGCTGGTGGGCATGGCTTGGCTGGTGGGCATGGCTTATGTGTCTTGGGGTGATGGTTAATTTGCATATTACTCTTTTATTAGATTAGATGATGTCCTTCTTACACTTTTAGTATTGAAATGATCTTTGTTTTAGTAAATGATAGTAAAAGGAAATAATATAAGATTTTTTAAGGAAAAAATGAAAAATTGACAACTTTTGAAAACATTTTTGAAATTTTACATATTAAAAAAATACACTCCAAAATCTTTTAGCTATATATCCTTATTAGGAAAGTAAATTTAATAACTGCCTTAAAATGTATTGTATTTGTTTATTTTTAATTTATACCTAAACATTATTCCTAAAATAGGAGTTTTTAAAGGATTATTTATTTCTTTAGGATATAACTTCAAAGAAATCTTGCTAAAATTATTATAGATAAATGTTTAGTGATAACAATGGATTTGATCATCTTTATTTTTGTTATGAATCATAGTTTAACACAGAAATATAGTATTTGAAAACTGGATTCTAAGTTTAATTTATGTCTATAGTTGATTATCATAGATGTTAGGATTGAAAAATTACCTTGGAAAAGCACACATCATGTAATATGTAGTTAGGAAGACATTTATGTATTGATAATGGATATATAAATTTATATTTTAAATATCTTTCTCAGTAATGTCAAATTTGAAGTTCAGCAGATCAGCAGTTTTATTATTTTTAAACCCTATATGTCTACCTTGATTTATAGATCCAATGACGGTGAAGATATAAATCCAATTAAATATTAGTAGAGCTAAACTCTTATTTTTTTATGACACAGACATCATGTTTAAGTAGAAAACACAAGGATTAAAAGAGTAATATCACTAAAAACTTTGCAAAACTTCAGCTGTTTCCTCCAAAGTTGCTTTAAAATGTTTCTCTTGTTTTTTTCTAAAATTAGAAAATACCATTGGACAAAGATTACAGCAATTCTTGCTGAAGGAAGAGGCCCATGGAGGCTGCTACACTTCATGGGAACAGGTGAAATGAGACTAGGTGATATGCATAGTTACAAGTCTCTCCCCATCATAAATGTTTTAATTGCTGAAGGGAAAAATAATAGTAACTTTACAGGCACCTTGCAGTGATCAAAGTCAGTGATCAAAGTCAGCATGACCAGCAATATTCCTCTGTCTCACTCATCACAGGACCGGAGTCAGTTTGACTGGGCTCTGAGATAACCAGATATTAGCTCAAAGATGATTCTGGGTTTCTATGAGGGTGTTTTGGGGTGAGGTTAACATTTAACTTGGTGAACTTTGAGGAAAGCAGATTGTCCTTCATACTGAGGTGGGCCTCATCCAATCAGTTGAAGGCCTAAATAGAACAAAAGACTGGCCTCCCCCAAATAAGAGAAAATTGTCTAGCAGACTGCTTTTGAGATTCATATGTAACATCAGCCCTTCTTGCCTAACAGGGATATAAATATATGCATTAGTCAGAATCAATGATATCTCTATCTGTACCTACATTATCTCCCAATGATTCTGTTTCTTAGAGAATTCTAATACAGTTGTCCTTTGTGTTTCTAATATAAGAAGAATTCTGGGGAGAGGACAGAGGGCAGCATAACTGGGTATTTTCGAGTTTGATTTTAATTATCCCACAGTACTCTATTGATTAACTGAAAATGTAAAATATGTTTTACATTCTACTTGAAAATGTAAAATACGTTTCAGCATGTAGGGAAATGGCTGGAATATTGACGAAAGTATTTTAAATACAAACTCTTCTTGGGTTTTCAGAAACATACGAGCTATATACATACTGCCATCTATTTCTCCAGTTACAGGATATGTATGGGTTGCCACTTCTCTCCCAGCATTTGAGTAACTTTACCTGTGGAGTATTTATTAAAGCGAAGTATTTCCTAAGACAAGTTAAAAAAATCTCTCAATATCCCTTTTAGGCCCCATACAAATGGCAACAATGGTGTCTTAGAATTCCCCAATGCGTCAAGCTTCAGCAGTCAACGTGGTCAGTGACCCGGATGGGAGATCACATTTTCTGGAGAGGAATATATTTTTCTGAGCCTAAGATGTGGAAGACACTTCTCTTTGGCTGTTAAAGGTCTTCAAAGCCATTTTTTTTTTTTTTTTGTTTCAACTTCTGCTATGTTAAAATCTACGATATCATCCCAATTATTTTGCTATGTGTGGATTTTGATGCATCCATTTCAGGAGTTTTAAAAATAAGCTTGTCATCTCCTGGAACCTACGTTGACTGCCCGTATTCCTTTCCAGTGCATTTTCTATAACAGAACTTGAGCTATACATTTTTGCTATCTATAGATTTCTGCTTAAGGTAGTGGTGACGTTGAATAATTATCCCAAGATTCAGGTTTGGGGGTTTGGGGAGGTGGTGATGGTAGTGGCCTGTGTATTCTTGCTTTGGAAGCTAAACACTGACTCTAGGGGGAGGGGGATATTGGTCGGTGTGGTCAGTAGGTAGTCAATAAGAAGTGACCCACCTACTCCCATATCTAGAATATGATTGCTTGTTTGGAATTAAATAATGAAACCAAACACAGGCCAACAGATTGAGAAAATATAAGGAAGAACTCTGTAATCATAAGGGGCATTAGCCCAGCTGAGTGTGACTCAGCAGTTGAGCCTTGACCCAGGAACCAAGAGGTTATGGGTTTGATTCCCAGTTAGGGCATACGCCTGGATTGCGGCTCGATTCCCAGTAGGGCATGTGCAGGAGGCAGACGATTGGTGATTTTCTCCCATCACTGTTGTTTCTATTTCTCCCTCTCCCTTCCTCTCTGAAATTAATAAAAACATATTTAAAAAAAAATAAATAAACAAAGGGGCATTAGCCACAGGACCAAAGCCCCCCTTTGACAGTGTGAGCCATGAGTTGGTGCTGTGTCAAACGTTGCCTGTGCCATCTCCTTTAGTCCTACAACAATCTTAGGAAGTGGGCTCTGTAATCACTCAGTTTTAGATAAAGAGATGCTAGACTCAGATAAAATACTGCTCGCCCATGATCAGAGTCAGTGGGTGACAGGGCCACCACTTGAACTCACTTGTGTCATTGCAACACCCGCTGCCTTAAGCAGCATGCTCAGTGCCACCTGCAGCCCAAAGAGTCACTGGTTGTGCCATGCAAGGACTTTTCCAGCAGGAAAGCCCCTCCCCCCCCCAAAGGTCATGTTGACCTGGCAGCCCCTCCCCCCAAAATTCATGTTGATCTGGCAGCCCCTCCCCCCAAAATTCATGTTGACCTGGCAGCTATCTCAACTATGAAAATCAAGGCCTGAGCATTTCCCATGTTCCTCATTCATCGCCCTGTTAGTGATGCTCTGCCCACTAAGCATGTGGCTAGCTAAGATGCGACTTCCAGTTTTGTTTTATTCGGGGAAAGACAAGCCAGGTATACTGCCTATTAGATGGGGTTCTTTATATGTTAAGCCTTTTGTTTTTATTACTCCAAAAAGCTTCATTTTCTAAAAAATTTCTTTAGCTTTCTGACTCTGTGCTTGTGCTTTCAACATGTTCACAATGATTATCTGCTCCTCAGGGAGAAAAGCACGCTTAAACCTGTCACTGACAGACACGTTTCACACATGTGGATCCACCGTAGGCCCTGCTGACATGTTTTTTCCTTTTAGACAACCTCATTAGAACTTCATGTCTCACCGCACAACTCCTCGAAGTTGACCTGGGCACACACCACATGCAGATTTTGGTGCTTTCCCAGCTTTCTCGGTATAAAGGCAAACAATTCTATTGCCAGGGGCTTGGGGCAGCCTAGTTTTGTTAGAGGCTGTATTGTAGGACAGCCTCTGATGGCATGTCAAAAGCTGGGCCATGGTAAATGCCTAAAATCACCGTCCTGAATGAGCAGAAGAATAGAGCTTGCAAGTTCAAAGGTCAAATTGACTCCAGATGGGGTTCTTGGTGTAATCTGGTACGTGGATCTCCTGCCTTATAGATGCGCGTCTCTGGATGTGGCTGAAGCAGATCAGCCTCGCATTCCATTGCCCTGGAAGCACTGATGGAACACCCAAACCCCAAACTGGCTGGGCTGTGAGCCAGGCCTCTTTGAAAGGCCACCAGAGTCCCCACCACCCTGTGACGTTTGTATGGCCAAGCAAGAGCCAGCCAGGTGATCGGTCCTGAGGACATGTTTTTCATCAATTGCTTCTGGAAATAATCTCGGAAATTTATCTATTAAATATCCACTTCAGGCTAACCTTCTTTTAATTAGACAAAGTTTCTGGCCTCATTCCTTAATCAGCCACAGTCTGTTCCTTTTCTGGACTTTTCTTCCTCTCTATGCAGTTTCTAACTGAAGGTAATTTGGTGGAGAAGGATGAGAACTGGGGAGCTTGTGGTGTGACTGCCCCCACCTCCTCCTGCCTCCCTCTAGTGGCAGCTTCATGGATGGCAGGTGTGCTGTAAATTGTAAATCATACCACAGGATGCCCTGGTTTAAAATCTTCCACTATCTCCCCATCACTCGGGATAAAACCCAACTATTTACCAGGCTTGCTGAGGCCAAGATTATTTGGATCCTGCTTATCTCGCTGACCTCTGCCACCTTCGTTCTGACTTCAAATTTGTCACATTAGTGCAACTCTTAGACTCTTTGTACTTCCTCTTGACTCCGTAGAGTTCTCTCCCTCCAGACTCTTGAAGACTAGAGCTTCAGCTCATCATTCAGTTTTCAGCTCAATCACTCCCTCTTCAGAGCAGCCTTCCGTAACCACTCAGTATACAGAAACCCTCCTTTTTCATCACACTGGCAGAGTTTATTATTTATTCATGGTACTCATTGCCACCTGACTTTTTTATCTTTGTGTTTCCATCTTTTACAACATAAATGGAAGCTCCATGCAAGAACAGTGCTAGTTTGTTCTTAGCTCTATATTTCCAGTGTTCACACTAGTGCCTACTTGAGTACCAAGGGGTTCAGGATGCACTAATTAATTAATGGATTCTGCCACTCTCCCACCCAACATCCATGGCAGATAGAATTAACCAATCATATTGTTCTTCCCGCTGCACATTACAGCACTGAGAGGACAATTTGCTAGAGATCCCGAATTTATTCCATATGCAAAAATAAATTAATTTCAGGAAGAGAAAAGAGCTACTGTAAAGAAATATGAGACGATATTTAAGGGTTTATAATTCTTATATTATTGCAATGGGGGGGGGGAATCTCAATGGAAAAGAAATGAACAAAGCTCAGCTTAAGACCCAGAAGAAATAAAAGGAAAGATGGACAAATCTGGCAATAAAAAGGCTAAAATGTTTGCAAGACACAGTAAACCAAATTAAAAGGTAAGTGACACATTTGGTGAAAATATTTTCAAAATAAATAACTAAGGATTAATAATCATTTTCATTTAATTTTAGAAATCAACAAGAAAAAGCACACGACCTTATAGAAAATGGACAGCAGACCTCCGCAAACAATTCACTCTGCACGGGTGGCTAAGGAGAACATGGAAAGACATTTACCTCACCAACAATCGAGATAATGAAAATTAACAGAGAACTTTTTTTCTATTATGAAATAATGAAACCAAAAAGATCCAGAGCTGCCGTGGATGTGGAGAAATGGCCATTGTTTTCATGGCAAAGAGTGATGAGTCCTGCCTTTTAGAAGGTGATTTGTCAGTCCACCACAATTCATACCGAACATGCACAATAATCTCACAGTTAGGTATTTCAAATAATTTATGTATTCAAATAGGAGTGCATGCTAATTGCTCCTCTCTATATTTTTCTATTCTGAGTGTGCCAGTTTATGGCCTTTGCCTGCTTTTCTGCCATTAGCTGGTCAGCTGGCAAGATGTGAAGATGTAGAGAAGCACAAACAGGGCACTGAAGTTGACTTCATCCTACAAGGACTATTGAACTCTTGTACCATGTCACTCTCCAGAGAGGAGCCACTTGTTCTGAATAACATAATTACAAGTGTTTCTCAGCAGTGGCCTTACCCCAGAAACTTGCATCCCTCATAACTTGCTGAAAGGATATAATGATTGCACTTATATTTTTAAATGTAGCATATTATGCATGCTTTAATTCAGTTAGCAAACATTTATTGACTACCTGCATTTGCCAGGGACTGTTTTAGCCATTCTTCCTCAACCCTTTTGATTCTGCTTATAAAATATGTACAACTTTCTCAAGAAGCTCTGGCAGAGGGATCAAGGCCAGCCAGCAGGGTCCACAGAAAAGATGTCCAAGTTTGCACTCAGTCACATCTGAGCCAGAAGGAAAATTATGTTATGAAATTTTTTAAAGGCAGAATCTCAAAAAACTTTAAAATTCCCCATGTATTGTTAACTTAACAAAAGTTAACAAAATGCTATGTGTATAATGTTCCCACTTTCGCTAAGAAAAGTGTATTTATACTTTTATGCATATTTATATGAAAATTCCGGGAAGGATATATTCAGAACTTATTTTCTTGAAGGGTGAAATTTCAGATTTTTATTTTATTTTTTTCTTATTTTTGTTCTAAGTGTTTTTCTACTAATATGTATGACCCAATAATCTCAGAAATGAAAAATAGTTAAATACAGAATATACTTAAATAACTGCAGTTTACAGTTAAACACAGAAATATAAGAGCTAGAAGTGGGCTCTATAACCAAATGTACAGTTCCTTTCGATTTTTTTCTGTCACTTTCTAAACTTATGAATTAGAAAGTTAGGTGTGTTTTTTTAATATATTTCATTGATGTTTTTACAGACAGGAAGGGAGAAGGATAGAGACTTTGAAACACCAATGAGAGAGAAACATCGATCAGCTGCCTCCTGCACACTCCTCCCCCCCCCCCCCCGGGGGGGATATGCCTGCAACCAAGGTATATGCCCCTGACCAGAATTGAACCCGAGACCCTTGAGTCCACAGGCTGATGCTCCATCCACTGAACCAAACTGCTTAGGGCAAAAGTTAGTTTTTAAAAGATTTTTTAACTATGATAATTCTCGGTTTCTTCACCTGAAAACAGTGAGAATAGGTAATAAGTATCCCCATAAGTCCTTGGTTTGAATTAAATGATACCGAGTAAGAAAGCCCAGTACAAAGCTTCACACTTAGGAAATACTCCATATTAGTTCATTTCTTCCCTCTTTCCTTCCCTCTTTCCTTCCCTCTTTCCTTTCTTTTTTCCCTCCTTCCTTCCTTCCTTCCTTCCTTCCTTCCTTCCTTCCTTCCTTCCTTCTTTTCCTTTCCTTTCCTTTCCTCCTTCCCTCCCTCTCTTCCTCCCTCCCTGCCTTTCTTCCTTCCTCCCTTCCTCCCTCCCTCCCTCCCTCCCTCCCTCCCTTCCTTCCTTCCTTCCTTTCTTCTTTTCCTTTCCTTTCCTCCCTCCCTCCCTTCCCCCCTTCCTCCCTCCCTTCCTCTTTCCCTCTCTTTGCCCCTTCCTTAAAGGCAAATGTTAAAGTCAGTTAAATATTAGGGAGTCTATAAAAGCCATAACTATACACCCAGGACTCGTCAGAATAGTCTCACTTCCAAATACTCCATTCCATTGCCAGACTATGTGTACAGGTTCTGATTTCAGATTCGTGATTTTCATCAGGCTCATATTCCTTTGGTTAAATTTTCATGAAATCTAGTAGTTTGGGGCATTTACCAAGTGCCACTCAGTCTTCTGAAATGAGAAAAATAGCTCTGAGAGTCTGAATATGGCTGTCTGCAGCTTCATTGATAACCAAAGCCTCATACACTTGACTGGGATGTCACTTGCCTTCCTTAATGGTTAGGCAGCCTTAGTTAATTGGAATGGTAAAAGTGCTTCTCAATAAATATGTATTTTTCAACCCCAGTGATTTTAAGGATTAAATTTTTTAAAAATCAGGAAAAGTACTGAATACATTTTATAAAGCAAAGATAACATTGAAACTAAAAGTTGATAAAACTTCACCAAAAAATAAAACTATAGATTATTCACTCTAATAAATATTTATGAAAAAATCTTCAAAAATTATTATCAAATATACATTAAAACCATATGTGCATATTTTCAGAAAAGTAGAAGTAGTTCAATATTAGGAGTTTCAGTTGAATAATTCATCATATTAATAGACCTAAAGAGAAAAATCATATAATTATTTCCAGAGATGCAGAAAAGGCATTTGCCAAATTCTATTTGTGAATTTTACAGTCATATAAAAAGAAAATGACAATGTAAGGTTTGATGGGTACTTCCTTGACATATATAAAAATTACATATATAACATTAATAACAAAGACAGAGGTATTTTCTCACTAAAATTAGTATTGAAATGAGTAATGTCCATTATTTCCATACAAAGATACTCATGAAATCCATTGTTATGTAACATCTGCAATGATTAATACAAAATGTTACATAGCAATGGTCTTCACTCTTCCTATCCCTGAACTTAGTGGAAAAGGCTCTGGCTTTGTTGTTAAGGTCATATGCAATTTTTATATTAATTAATATAGTAAAACAGAATATTAATTAGCATACTGTTATAGAATTGATAAATATGTTAAAGAAAATTCCTGCAAGACCCTGAATTAGAAAAACAAAAGAAAGTCATACCATGTTTCTGGGGAGAATGATTCAATATCATAGAGATGCCAGTTTTTCTTAAGTTAACTTATAAATGTAATGCAAGCCCATAAAAATACCACCAGATGTTGTTTTTTTTTCTGAAGCTTGACAAGTAGATTACAAAATTCCTTTGAAAGTATATTTTATGAGCAAGAATATCCAGAAAAACTCTGGGAGAGAGGAACTAGGAGGGAAGCTAGCTTATGAGATATGAAAGCACCCTGCCAACCTTTGTAAGTATAAGAAATGGTATTGGTGCATGAATAGACAGGCAACCCAGTGAAACTAAAGAGCAAACAAACAAAGAGAAACAATTACAATTGCAACTGTAATATATGATCAAGGATCGTCTCAAATCAGTGGAGAAAATATCCACTTTTTGATAAGTAACATTTGGATAACTGAATGGTCATATAAAAAAGATATGATGTGTTTATTTCTTACACCAGGACAAATTCCAAATGGATGAGAGATTTCAGTGTGAACAATTAAAACATAAGTACTTGCCCTAGCTGGTATGGCTCAGTGGATAGAGCATCAGCCTTCGGACTGAAGGGTCCCAGGTTCGATTCTGGTCAAGGGCATGTACCTTGGTTGCGGGCACATCCCCAGTAGGAGGTGTGCAGGAGGCAGCTGATCAATGTTTCTCTTTCATTGATGTTTCCAACTCTCTATCCCTCTCTCTCTCTCTCTGTAAAAAATCAATAAAATATATATTAAAAAAAACATAAGCACTAGATTTAAAAATGAGTGAATTTCACTATAACTTAGGGCTAGAAAAAATCTTGTAATTCAAAATTTTAAAGATGTATAATAAAATAAACTATGAAAAGGAAAGAAAAACTTTTGTCTGGAAAAAATACTATAAGCAAAGGGGGGAAAAGTCAAACTGGGAAATATATTAGCATCTTGTAAAACAACAAATTGTGTCACTGAATATCTCTAACATATTTAGGGCTTCAAAAAAATATCTTAGATACCAACAATGATATAGAAAATGGACTAAAGAATAACAACAACACCAAACCATCTGATTAAAAAATGGGCAAATGATCTGAATAGACACTTCTCCAAAAGAGGACATACAGATGGCTAATAGCCATCTGAAAAAAATGCTCAATATCACTAATTAGCAAGGAAATGCAAATTCAACCATAACAGATATCACCTCACACTTGTGAGAATGGCTATCATAAATTAATCAACAAACAACAAGTGTTGGTGAGGATGTGGAGAAAAAGGGAACCCTCATGCACTGATGGAGGGGAGGAAGGTTGGCACAAGCCCCTGGAAAACAGTATGGAGGGTTCTCAAAATTAAAAATGGAACTGCCTTATGACCCAGTGATTCCTCTTATGGGAATTTAAATGAAAAAAATCCAAAACACTAAATTGAAAAGGTTATACAGTCCCATGTTCTTATATATGATATATTGCAGCATTACTTATAATAGCCAAGACAGGGAAGCAACCTCAGTGTCCATAGATAGATGAATGGATAAAGAAAAATTATTACCCAGCCATAAAAAATAATGAAATATTGCCATTTGCAACAATATGGATGGTTCTAGAGGGTATTGTGCTAAGTGAAATAAGCCAGACAGAGAAAGACAAATATCATATGATTTCACTTAAGTGTGGAATCTAAAAGACAAAATAAATAAATTAACAAATCAAACAAACTCATAGATATAGAGAACAAACTATGATTTCTAGATGGGAGACAGGTTGGGGAGCTGGGTGAAAAAGGTGAATTAAGGGATTAAGGACAACAAGTTGGACAGTGTGGTGGTTACCAGAGGGAAGGGGATGGTGGGAGTTGGAGGGGATCTAATACATGGAGATGGAAGGTGGTTTGGCTTGGGATGGTGGACACATAGTGCAATATACAGGTTTGTATCATAGAAATGAACACTTGAAACCTATATGATCCTATTAAGCAATGTCATTCCCAATAAATTTAATTTAAAAATGTAAGCAAAGAAATTTTTTAAAAATCAACAACAAATTGGCAATTATAAAATAACATGGGATATAAAGTACAGCATGGGGAATATAGTCAACAATATTATAATAATTATGTATGGTGTCAGATGGGTACTTGAATTATTGTGGGAGAGGTCACATTATCCTATCTAATAAAAGAGTAATGTGCAAATTAACCATCACTCCATCACAAAGATGGTGGCACCCATACCCACAAGATGGCCGTGCCCAGTCCCCTCAGCCTCATCGCTGAAGTGTCCAAGCCTGTTGGCCAGACAGGTGGTGGGTGAGGTGGGAGGGGGAGGGTGAGTGGCGAGGCTGGATCTGCCCATTCCAGTGGCGGATCCAGCCTCGCTGCTCTACCACTGATGAAGTGTCCCGAGGTAGCGGAGACAGGAGGGAGTGAGGCAGCAGAGAAGGGCGTACTTCGCTCCCTTCTCTGCTTTGCTCCGGCCACAGGAAGCCCTATTCTTGCAGGAATCTTCCTGCAACGGGCCTCTAGCAAACTATATAAACATCTAATCACTATGTTGTACACCAGACACTATATGTTAACTGTAATGGAAAAATTTTTAAATTTAGCAACAAGTGTATATATATGATGGATTAGCGAATAAATTAATAGCTCACAAAAAAATAAATTTATAAATTTAAATGACCCAATCACATGAATATTTGCTTACTTTACTTCATAACCAAAAAAAAAGTCTGTTTTAGATTTAGATGTCATTTCTCATCTATTAAGTAGCAAATCCAAACTGCCTTATTAGTTTGGCAAAAACTGTAGACGAGGCTTTTTTAAAACAAGTGAGCATTTTCATATATGGCTTATGGAATTGCAAAGTGGTACAGTTCTTACAGAAGAAAATTTGGCAATATCTAACAAAATAATATGTGAATTTAAACTTTGATTTAACAACCCCACTTCTATGAATGTATTCCAAAGACACACTGGCAAAATAAAACAAAAAAGGAAAGAAGGAAAGACATAACTATTATTTCAAGGTTATTTATTGCAGAATTAATTATAATAGTAAAAACATGGAAAAGATTCAACTGTCCATCAATAGGAGATTGGTCAAATAAATCTTGATACATTTACATAATGCAGTCACACATAGATTTATAGAAGAATAATAGCTATGTAAAGCCTACTATTACAGAGTGATACCTAGGATAAAGTATGTGAAAAAAAAGCTAGGTAAGGCAAATGTGAATAGTGTGCTATCTTTAAGTAAAGGAAGTATAGATAGATGTATTTGTCTGTTTATATTAATAAAAAGGAAATGATAGAAGGCTAGACCATGAAATTAAGAGAAAACGGGACTCTGGCTGAATGTCTAGGTTGAAGCATCATGCCCTACACTGATAAGTTGTGGGTTCCATCCCTGGTCAGGGCACATATCTAGGTTTCTGGTTTGATCCCAGTGTGGGGGGGGGGTGTGTATGGAAGGCAACTGATTGATGCTTCTCTCTCTCTCTCTCTCTCTCTCTCTCTCTCTCTCTCTCTCATCAATAAAATATATCCTCCAGTGATGATTTTAAAAATTAATAAAAATAAGTGAAGTACTAGAACAGTGACTGGAACATATATTACACTCAGAAAATTTCAGCCATCATGATCATCAGCCTGAACAGTGGAATGAGAGCAAGGCTGATTTAAATCTTGAACCTTCCATTTATAAACAAGGAACAAATTATTTGGTTCCATTTAGAAATATATATGCGTGGTGTGTGTGTGTGTGTGTGTGTGTGTGTGTGTATATATATATATATATATATATATATATATATATATATATACCTTCTGTGTGCTAGTCTCAAAAAAACTGGGTCACTGCTCTTTAGGAGGAAGCAGCCTGCAGTCTGTCTCCCCAGTTCTGAAATTGTTATCCTGACAGTCACAGATCATAATGCCAGCACTGAGTTTGTTCGCAAATGCAGCAAAACAGGTTCTGATGGCCCCACTGGCCTGGCTCAGTGGTTGAGCATCGACCTATGAACCAGGAGATCATGGTTCGATTCCCAGTTAGGGCACATGCCTGGTGTGGGGCAAACAGGAGGCAGTCAATCAATGATACTCTCTCATCATTGATGTTTCTCTCTCTCTCTTCCTCTCCCTTCCTCTCTGAAATCAATTTAAAAAATACATTAAAACAGCAAAACACACACACACACACACACACACACACACACAACAGGTTCCAATGATCTAAACAGAAAAGCTCCCAAAGTAGAAATGAAATGTTTGCAGCACCTCAGTTAAGTGAAAATAGCCCAAAAGAACGGTGGGCACTTGCTTTCTTCTTTGCTCACCATGCTGACTGCTGGGTTGATTTACTGTCTGAAAGGACCTACCACTGCCCTATGTTCAATGAACTTCTGTTGTTTCCTACTAATCTAGAAGGGATTGCTTTAATTCATACATTGTAACTTGAAATATACCTTAGGCCCCAGCCCACCTTTTTAAATGTGAAATGAGCCATTATTACTCCTCCAATCATCAATCTTCTGTAATAAAAGAGAAACATGCAAATGTGACCGTTACCACCAGCCAATCAGAGCGGCTGTATGCAAATTAACCCAGCCAAGATGGAGGCCAACAGCCAATCAGAGTGGCTGTATGCAAATTAACCCAGCCAAGATGGAGGCCAACAGCCACGGAACTAGAGCAAACCAAAGGGTTCTGTTGCAACTGCCTGCCTATGCTGGC
>PVJC01008986.1:0-33056 GCA_004026665.1 Murina feae | reverse complement strand
GCGGGGAGTGGGTAAGAAGTGGCAGGGGGCCTGCTTGGTGGGCTTCCCAGGCCCTTTGTGGGGCATCAGGAGCAGCTAAGAGGTGGCAGGGGGTCGGCGGCCTGCTTGGCAGCTGTCCAGGCCCTTTGCGGGGCATCGGGGAGTGGGAAAGAGGCAGCAAGGGGTCAGTGGCCTGCTTGGTGGGCTTCCCAGGCCCCTTGCAGGGCACCAGGAAGTGGGAAAGCAAGGTGGCGGGCCGGGGAGTGGGAAAGAGGCAGCAGGGGGTCAGTGGCCTGCTTGGTGGGCTTCCCAGGTCCTTTGCGGGGCACCGGGGAGCGGGAAAGCAAGGCTGCAGGGGCCGGGGTCCTGCTTGGCAGCTCCCCAGACCCCTTGGCGGCACTGGGAAGTGGGAAAGGAAGGCAGCAGGAGAGGGGTGAGTGGGAAAGAGTTGGCGGCCTGCTTGGTGGCTTCCCAGGTCCCTTCCAGGGATCAGGGAGCAGGAAAAGGCTGGCCTGACCACGAGGCAGGGTTTTCCCTGCTTTCTGGTGACTAGAGGAAGATGGGCAGTAGGCAAGCTTGGGAGGCAGGCAGCACCCAGCCCTGGCCACAGCTCAAAAAAGAGAACAACATGCAGGGGAGGGCAAAAGTCTGAGAGATCAACATAGAGGGGGTGCCTGCTCCAAGCCTTGACGGTGTGCCTGGGGACAGGCCCCCAGCAGGTAGACACACGCAGGAGGACTGCTCTGAGCCTCAGATGCGGCTGGGGGTAGGTCCCCAGTGGTGACACACACACACACACACACACACACACACACACACACACACAAAAGGCGCCTGGCAGACTGGGGCCATCATAGGACATCCACTGAGGGGTCCCAGTCTGTGAGAGGGCACAGGCCGGGCTGAGGGACTCCCTCCACCCCGAGTGCACAAATTTTTGTGCACTGGGCCCCTAGTAAATAATAAAAAAAAAAAGTCCCAAGAAAGTCATGGGCTGGACATCAGGTAGCTGGGACTATGGAATTGTTGGCTGTGGCTATTAAAACCAAGGGTCCTTATGACTTTGATTACATTTAGCTTTGAATCCTAACTGTAGAAATCGTATGTTCTTTCTTCCTACAATCCTCAGAGACCTAGCCTTTCCCATGGTTAATCAACAGATGACAAGGCAGCACATGACAAGAGAGTGAACTTGACTAATGGTCACAAGTCTCAACCTCTGGCTGCCTAAAGGCAATATAGTCACCTAAGTTATGTCTCAGTTCCTGACCCCTAACATGGAGCAAACCCCCTGGCTACTTTCCTATGAGACTAGGCAGAGGGACAGACCTTAGAATTGTCCTCAAGACGTGAAGAAATGATTTATTACCCTTTCCTTACATCCAATCAATCAGCTCCCAACATGACTTTGAGCCCCTTAACCCACAATATTTCTTGATTTTGTCCTATAGAACCTATAACCTCCAGGCCATTGGGGAGTCGGGTCTTTCAGAGTGCTCACTCCCCTCACTCTAGATTGGCCAATTCAATATTCAGCTATTTTCCTTTCCACATTGAACACTCTTGCTCATGCATTCTGGGGGGCCATTGCCCACAGGTAGGCAGACTCAAGTATTGGGGTTTTGATAACACCCCAGATTGACTGGACTGATATCACTGAGCAGTGCAAGGGAAGAAAGAGACTATTTTTTTAAATTTTGTTTTACTTTAAGTATTATAAAGAGGGTTAAATAAGTTTCCATTTTTCCCCCTTGACTTTCCCCCCTCCTCCCCTACCCCCTAGTGTCTTGTGTCCATTGATTATGCTTATATGAATGCATATAAGTCCTTCAGTTAATCGATTAACTCCCCCCAACCCTCCCGACCCTTCCAGCTATAGTTTGACAGTCAATTCAATGCTGTTCTGCCTCTGTATCTGTTTATGTTCATCAATTTATAATGGTCTTTGTTATCCATAAATAAGTGAGGTCATGTGGTATTTTTCTTTCATTGACTGGCTTATTTCACTTAGCATAATGCTCTCCAGCAGAAGAGACTATTTTTTGCATAGTTCACAGAACAATCTTTCTCTGTTCTTTATATTCTGCTGGATTGAGAACCTGAATGTCTCCATGGTGACAAAGGCCACTCAATGGGGCAAAGGGCAGAGTACACATGGCATGGGGCATCTAAAATGACAAATGTCGCCCTAACTGGTTTGGCTCAGTGGATAGAGCGTCGGCCTTCGAACTCAGGGATCCCAGGTTTGATTCCAGTCAAGGGCATATGTACCTTGGTTGCAGGCACATCCTCAGTAGGGACTGTGCAGGAGGCAGCTGATCAATGTTTCTGTCTCAGTGATGTTTCTAACTCTCTATTCCTCCCCCTTCCTCTCTGTAAAAAATCAATAAAATACATTTCAAATAAAAAATAAAATGACAAATGTCATGCTTTTGTCCGGGGCTGCATGCTAAGAAATCAGAGCAGAACTTGTGAAG
This sequence comes from Murina feae, assembly GCA_004026665.1. Classification (NCBI taxonomy): domain Eukaryota; kingdom Metazoa; phylum Chordata; class Mammalia; order Chiroptera; family Vespertilionidae; genus Murina; species Murina feae. Next base: position 30,600 of record PVJC01008986.1, on the reverse strand, counting down.
TCACTTTAGACAGGGAGGACACTTTTTGGAAAGGCTTTTCACACAAAGATGCTAAAAACTACATACAGAGATGAAAACCTCCCTTGATTTTCCAGGATTACCATCGCTCAAAGGATAAAGTCCAAATTCCTTCACTCAGCATATGAGGCTCTGCACAACCTGTTCCCGGATATTGATGTGTCTCCTCCTTCAGGCACGCAGGCCCATGGCTCAGCCTGCCCTACTGCATTCTCTCTTGTTTGACTGGCAAACCCTACTTTTCCCTTTGGGCCAGCTCATGGATCACTTCCTGGCAGCCTTGATGCCCCTCTCAGAATTTATAGCCCCACCCTAACCCTCCACGGCCCTTATACTCTTATATTGATTGGTTTACAAGCCTTTCTACCCTGTGAGACTGCAAGATCCTGAATAGGAAGACTATGACATATGTTATTTACCTTGCAACATCCAGAACTGAAAACATAGTAGACACACACAAAAAAAAATTTAAAGAAAGAAAATCTTTTCAAAATAAATGATAACACCTAGGGAGTATTCTTGCTTTAAAAATGTTGATCATGAACCAGAGCCTTTTAGACCTAACTTCTTTTTCAAAGAAAAGACAGCGATGAAGAAGCAAGCAAAATTATACTATCAGGAAATGATCATGATGTATGTTTTTTGGCTATCTGATGCGGCATGGAAAAGAAGGGAGAGAGTAAGATGAGGGACTCTTCTAGAATAAAAGAGATTTACATATATATCACAATAAAATGCAAGTGTAGGCCTCTTAATAAAGATTTTTGGGGATGATAAGGGAAATCTGAGTATGAAAAGAGTATTAGAATTATTGAGTTATTATTGCTCATTCGACATGAAAATTATATTTTGGTTATATCTGAAATGTACTTACTTAAGGGCAAAACAATGTGATATAAAGAATTTTCTTTAAAATATTGCAGCAATATAAATGTAAAATCTGCTAACCATACAAATAAGGCATTTTGGGGGTATGTGATATTATATATATCTAATATCTAATATAATAAAAGAGTAATATGCAAATTAACCATTACCCGAGACACCTAAGCCACGCCCACCAGCCAATCAGAGTGGCTGTATGCAAATTAACCCAGCCAAAATGGAGGCTGGCAGGGCGGCTCTGCACTGGGAGGCTCCACGGCCGTCCTAGCTGTGCCAGGTGTGTCAGCTCAGTGGGGAGGGGGGTCTGGCCTGGGGCCTCTTTGGGGTGTCCAGGAGCGCCTGTCCCGGGTCCACTGCCTGGCTCCGCCCCCTGGGGGCTTCCCCGGGGGCAAGCAGGAGTGCGGGGGGCCTCTGTGGGGTGTGTAGGAATGCCTGTCCTGGGTCTGTTGCCTGGCTCCACCCCGGGGGCCTCCTCAGGGGCATGCGGGAGCACCTGTCCAGGGTCCGATACCTTTATCCACCCCCCAGGGGTCTCCACAGGGCATGTGGGAGCGTCTGCTGCACAGTGCGGAGAATCTGAAGCCAGTCTGCCGCCCAACTCCACCCAGGGTGTGTTTGCTCAGCAGCAGGGCCCCACCGAGGGATCCTGCACCAGTGTCTGCCCCTGGCTAGCCACCCAGCTCTGTGCCAGGTGTGTCCCCTCAGCGGTGGGGGCCCACCAGGCATGTGTGATCATGGGCCCTCCAGTGGTAAATGTCCAGGCCTGCACTCACCAGCCCTCCCACCCCCCAGTGCACGAACACTGAAGGGGCTGTGGGCAGCCTGAAAATGGCCTTAAGCCCCTCACTCAGGCTGGCCAGGCATGCCAGCAGGTGGACATCCCCCCCCCAAGGTGTCCCAGACTGCAAGAGGGCACAGGCTGGGCTGAGGGACCCCTACCCCTCGAGTGCACAAATTTTTGTGCACTGGGCCCCTAGTACACACACACACACACACACACACACACACACATTTGGTCTTTGTCCCCCATTGCTGGCACAGAGATTCTAAAACTCTAGGGATTCCCTGAGTATAAAACTGTTTTTTGTTATTCATGAGTCCCTTTCAACCACACCCGAGTTTATACTAATGAGGGGATACCTGGTAGTGCCCCAGATGGCTTCAGGATGGGGGCCAACCTTGTGACTAGTGGGTTAGAACTTTCAGCCCCATTCCCAACTTTTGGTGAGGGAAAAGGGACTGAAAATTGTTGGTCAATCACTAACTGCCAATAATTTAATCAATTGTATCTATATAATGAAACCCTAAACAATATAATAGAAGCCCCACATAAAAACCCTGAGCAAAAAGGTTCAGGGGCACTTTGGGGTTGGAAAACACATCCATGTGCTGGGGAGATGCACACCTGCAGAGGGCATGGAAGCTCAGCTATACCGCTCCCCCATGTAACTTATCCTGTACATCTCTTCTAAGTGGCTACTCAGAGCTGTATCTACTGTAATGACAATGGTAGTAAATAAGGCAGTTTCCTCAATTCTGTCATTATAGAGAATTACCAAACCTGGTGGGGACTAGGCTGGGAACCCCTGAACTTGTAGTTGACCAGGCAGAAGTTCATGTAGCCCTGGGACCCCATTTGCAGCTGGCATCTGAAATGGGGGCCGTCTTGTGGGACCAAGTCCTCGATGAGTAGGGGTCTGTGTTCACTCCAGGTAGTTAGAGTCAGAACTGAATTGAAGTGTAGAGCACCCAATTGACTGTTACAGAAAAATGGCCAAATGTAGGTAATTGTGGCAAAATACAGATAAGTATTGAATCTGTGGGATGGATGTATGATAATTGATTACACTATTCTTTCTACTTTGGTGTGTTTCAAAACTTCCCTAATGAGAATATTAAAAACCTTAAAGGAACATTCTATCGAGATTCATTTGCCTGTTTAAAGAGAACACATGCAGAACGTAGACATCCTGGTAAAATGGAGCCGTATCACATAGTGATTTTAATTTGTGTCTCTTTTATGACAAATGATGTTGAACATCTTTATATGTGTTTTTTGTGCATTTGTGTATCTTCTTTTGTAAAGCAACTGTTCAAGGCATTTTCCCAAGAGAAATGAGAACACCCACCCATGTAAGGATTTGTGCGAGACAGTTCATAGTAGCTTTATTTAAAATAGCAAAAAAGTAAATAAATAAAGGAAATATCCCCAATGTCCACCAATAGGAAGACAGATAAAGAAATGGTGGAATTTTATGCACTGGAGTATTACTCAGCATTAAAAAAAGAACAAATCATTGTTACATGCAATAACATAAAATGAATGTTAAAACACTGTGTTGAATGCATGAAGCCAGACACACACATAAAATTCATATTTTATGATTTTATGAAGAATTTTGAGACCAGGCAAAATCGATCTATAGGTACGGAAATGAAAACAATGGTTGTCAGAGGAAGATAAATGGAAAAGTGTAGGAGGGAGCTTTCTGGGTGACACATGTTCTATCTTGATTGGGTTATTTGGTATATAGGTGTCAAAACTCATCAAATTCTACAAACCCTACATTTAAGATCTGTGCATTTCACCCTATATAATTATACTTCAATTGAGAGAGACTGAGAGAGAGAAGGAAATACCAAATCAAGGAATGTGTTGTTAGTAGTGGAATTTCAGGCATTAGTAAGGGAGGTATTTTGAGGTGAAAAGACACACCTTCCTAGTCTTTCTGCCAGGCTTGAATGTGTGATTCAGGACTCTGTGTGGTCACCCTGAGACATCTGAATTCCCCTTTGCTTAGGCATCAATGCAGAGCAGAAGGCCACCCCTGAGATCTGAAACTCCTCTTGCTTCAGTCCCAGTCCAGAATTCTTAGTGTGACACCATGGAAACAGCACCGGCTTTCTCTATAGGCTGCACAAGTGACCCTGCTGACATCCTCCTTCAAGGAAGAAGCAGAAATATCATTAGCAATAAGTGGGCTGTATTTGACTGCAAGGAACACAGTGGCCAGGCATATGGTACTGAGGAGGAAGGCTGGTTCTGCAAGGCCATTAAACCAAACAAAGCCCTATCTCCTGGTAGGTGGGGCGAGGGAGCCTTGTTTTTGAGCCCTGTATCTGGGGGAAGGGCGGATGAGGGGAGTTCTCCCTTCAGGGCCTTGTGGGGAGGGAGTGTATTTGCAAATCAATGAACTCAAGGGGCACCTATAAAGCAAGGTTCTCGAGTGCTACCCCCACTCTGATTTGGATTAATCCCGGAGTCCGCGCGTGTAATAAAGCTGTGATTTCTCCACCTCTTCAAAGCATCACTTAGTTTTTGTGGTCTTTCTGCAACAGTACTTCTTAGTTCTCTGAGTTTATCCCATGGAGTTCAAGGTCCTCCATTCATAGAACTTAGAAATGAGGGCTCGTTAATCAGAAGGGCTAGTTCGAAAGCAAAATTCTTACTTTAATTTTGAGATGACTATTTATTTTGGTGTTTATGCACTAGAAATACACTATATTAGTAATGTTTTTTTAGAGCACAATAACATGTGTTAATCCTCCCCAAGTATCTTAATTTCTAGGGCTATCATAATAAAATACCACAAATGGGCATGTTGAAACAACTAACATTTATTTTTCTCACAGTTGTAGAGGCTAGGAGTCCAAGATCTGGGTGTGGGCAGGGTTGATTTCTATCTGAGGCCTCTCTCCTTGGCTTGCCTCCTCCCTGTGTCCTCACATGGTCTTTCCTTTATGTGTGTCTATGTCCTAATCTCTTCTCATTAGGACACCATTCATACTAGGTAAGGCCCACCCATAGTAGCTCATTTTAACTTAATTAGCTCTTTAAAGACCCTATCTCTCTGTGTAGTCACATTTTGAAGTACTGGGTTAGGAATTCAACATATTACTTTTGGAGGGCATAATTCAGCCTACAAAACCAGGTAAAGTGGGTATTGTCCCATTTTGCTCATAAGAAAAACGAGCTTCAAGAAATGAAGGGACTATATCAAGGCTGCTTAGCTGGTGGGAAGTAAGGTTGCCAAAATGAAACACCGCCCCCACCCCCTCACCCAAGGTTAATACTAAACATCTGCCAGGTTATTTAACAAATGCCCTAGGTTTAATCTTATCTCCTATGACACAAATGATCTAAGGCAAGGTTGGCCCATAGGTGTCCTGCAGGCATCTTCTCTCTCCGCAACAGAACCTGAGACAAGCAAGAATAGAGTTTTCAGACAACGCTGGGAGGAGGCGGGAAATAGAGTGAAAACAAGACACAAATTAACCTCTCAACCAGCTGTCCCATTGCGCGTGTACCACATATGTTTCATTTTGTAGCTGTATACATGTCTTCCTTTTAAGCCCTTTGAGAACAGGGAATATATTTTGTTTCTTTTGTATCAACCAAGCACATCACATAAAGCAGTTCTTAATACAGCGCCTCCCCTGTGCTAAGCACGCATTGCCTACAGGCTGGAAGAGAGAATAAGTAGATGGATGGACGGATGGATCCGATGGCATTTCCACTCTGGGCCCTGTGCCAGTTCTCCTTTGTGGTTGCCGGTGCTCTCACCTGCCTTTCCACACCCATCTGCGTCCATCTCTTATTGGACAGTTTTGTTTTGCTCCCTGAATCAAACCACCAGCATTGAATCAATACTTGCTCCAAACCAACCCAGCCAAGCGACACTGTGGCAAATAATTATCTACAGCATCTTTTCAGATCCCTGCTAAATAAAGCACACTATACATTTGACAAAAAAAAAAGATTGTGACTCTATCTCAAGTCAGGGTGAATAGCAGGTTTCTGAGACATGAAGAAGAGGAGGTGCAAAATACTACACACACACACACACTGCAGACCATGAGGCCAGAAATGAAGAGATGTGAGCAACCTGGAGCGAGGGATGTGACACAGCAGGAGTGCCTGCTGTCCGTGAAACATCCATCTTCAGCTCAGAGTAGCAGAGTGTGAGGAAGGCTGCCAGCCCCTGTCATCTGAGCTTCATCACTGGCACCTGGATGCTGCTTTTTCTACTTTACAGTTTATGACAAAGTCTCTGGCAAAAAGCCTCCAGGACTTGGCTCTGAAGGCTCATGTCTGTAGTTCCTCTTGTCATCATCCCGGAAGTGAGGATAAGGTGTGATCACCATCCGTCCGTGGGCCTGAAGCAGGGTAGATCTGTAGAGAGATGCTCAAGGACAGATGTCGGTGCTCATGGGTTGGCTGCAGTGCGAAGAACAAGCTCACCCTTCAGGAAACCTTGCTGGACCTAACTCCATCCTGCCTGAGTCATTCACCTGCCGCAGTTACACACTTGGTCTGTACCAGATCTTCCCACACTTGTTGTACCAGCTCTTGGGTAATTGTCTGGCTGTTCTGTATCTATAGTTCAGACCCAGCGAGCCCCACCTCCTCCACCAAGCCTTTTCCATAGCTGCCTGAAGCACTGACCTGGGTGACCTTGGAGCAACCTTGTAGAGAATGGGTTTCAGAGTTAGGAGTCAGGACAACTTGAATTCAAAGAGCAGGTCCAGCACTCACTGTGTGATCCAAGATAACACACAGAACCTCACTGAGCCTCCCTTCCTACACCTGTAGGGGACAATAATCTTGTCCAGGCAAAATTTGTGATTTCAGGAAATGATTGGAAACCATCCAATTGACCTGCAAGGGCTGGATATTTAGATTCTGACACAGCTCTAGGAGGGAGAGATTCTTCCCCATTTTTCCTACTATTTCCTTTGATGTGGAGGGAGCTCCAACAGCATAGTCTCCATCCCTCTCCATCCCCTTTCTCCCTTTCCCACGGGGAAAGGAGGAGTGACGTTTCTATTGGTGAATTTCAGAATAGAACACTGGGTGTGCTTAGCCAATCCTTCCCTCGTAGCTCTTGGAGATAAGTTGTCTGCAGGGTCCTTCTTCAGAGAGTCAAGACCTACCTGTCTGGCACTGCCTGGGGCTGGGAAGGAGATTCTAGGTAATTCTGAGGTTCAATATCAGGAAATCTATGAGCCTTTAGATGTTGCTAAGTCCAAAACCAGCCTCCTCAGTAGTTAAGAATTCAGGTAGAAAAGATGATGGCTATTTTGCAAGGGTTCTCCAAGATTCAGCATAATACCAGGGAATATCATGCTACAAGTTCAAAATAGTGAATAGACATGTTTATTGACATAGAATGATAGAATTATGTTCATTATATATTGTTATGGGGAAAAGATTATGAAATAAAGTATGCAGTGATTCTGTTTTTGCTAAAATACATGTCCTTACTTCTATTTAACATTTTTGCAATAGAAAAAGTCTGAAAGGCAGCGTGAACATTTCAGAGCTGTTATCTTGGAGTGGTAGAAGGATGGGTGGTTTTTTTTATATTCTTCTTTTAGATGACATGCATTTCAAAAGAGTCTACAATAAAAGTCTATTCCTATTTTATTGATAAAAATGCCAAAGCTACTTATCTGCTAAGAAATAAAAGTCATTTTCAAAATTGTCAAAAACACAAATGTTTCACAGTTACCTTTTCATGAGCTCATTGCTTGGTTTGTTAGCTCAAGTCAGAAGTAATTATATATTTGGTTGGGGACCATCTGGTGTCACTGACTTTAAATGGGCAAGTTTCCACAGGCTGTAAATCCCTTTGAGTTTCAGAATAGTCAAATGGGGGGAAAAAAGCTACTTTAAGATTTGAATAATGTTCAGTATCTATACTAATAAAAGGGTAATATGCTAATTAGACTGGATAGGACATTTTCCAGATGTCCTTCTGGTCCTTCTGGACAAAGCCGCAGTGGCTGCAAAGGCTGAGGAGGGCTGGAAGCTGTGGCAGCCGGCAGTGGCATCAGCAGTGGGGTGATGGGGATGGCACCTTCCCCTGATCGGCCAGTTGCCTCCCACAGAGGGAGGCCAGACTGTGGCTTAGGCCCGAGGGGAGCAGACCTAAGCCATCAGTAGGACATCCCCTGAGGACTAGCATACTGTGAGAGGGAGTAGGCTGGGCTAAGGGATCCCCCACCCAGTGCACAAATTTTCATACACCTGGCCTCTAGTGTTTCATATAAAAGGAAAGGAATGCAGTGATTAGGAAACATATCATATAAAATGTAGAATTTTCCCTTTGGCCGGTGTTGCTCAGTTGGTTGCAGCATCCTGAACACTGATAGTTCTGGGGTTCAATTCCAGGTCAGGGCACATGCGCAGGTTGGATCCCTGGTTGGAGCATGCATAGGAGGCAACCAATCAATGTTTCTCTCTCACATAGATATTTATGCATAGAAAAACATACAGCTCAGTTAACCTTTGAACAGCACAGGCTTGAACTGCAAGGTCCACTTGTATATAGATTTATTTCAATAAATGCAATTGGCCTTTCGTATCCACAGGTTTCACATGAGTAATTAAACCAACTGTGGGTGGAAAACCGTATTTCCCCATTTCCAGCTTCAGTTTCCCAGTGGATGCCTGAAACGATGGATAATACCAAACCCTATCTATACAGCTGCCCCTTGGACAATGAGGTTATGGGCGATGCCCATGCAGTTGAAAATCTGAAAATAACTATGACTCTATAGTCAGCCCTTTGCTTCTGAGGGTTCAACCAATTAGAGATCAAAAATGTAATTTTGATCCTGTTGAAAAGCCACAGCTGTGTTTTTTCTGTGCATGAATACCTATGATAAAGTTTAATTTATAAATTATGTATAGTAAAAAGTTAATAACTAATAAGAATATGGAATGATTGTAATAATATGCTAAAATATAAGGTATGTGAATGTCTCTCGCTAGCTCTTTCTAAATATCCCACTGTACCATACTCCCTCACCTTGAGACGATACAATGCCTGTGTGACGTGATGAAGTGAAGTGAATGTGACGCTGAGAAGTAGAATAAGGGTGACTGGAATACACACTCTACTTCAATCAGTCATCTGCTTTCTCAAAATACAGTGAGATGGTATATACCTGGCAGAATAAGTGATGGGAAAAGCATGTCAGTAAATTGTCCGAATATTAAAACTTCCTTTTAAGGTGCCAAAAGTTCCACATTTTGTCATTTTGCTCTGAGTTTTTCTTAAAGGATCATATATTCCCAGTGCTCAACACACCACCCTGAACAGATTTGAGTCTTCATCTTGTTTGTAATGGAGGGTCATTGAGTGTGATTGCATAAGGTTGGATCTGTGTGCGCAAATGTCCTTACTGTATTGAAAAATAAGAGAGGGCTGTTGATTTTGGTTTAAATTCTCTCAGAACTGCCTCAGTGTCTGAATTCTCTAGTCAGATCATCCCACTTGCTCTCGAGATGTGGGGTACACCTTCATACTACTGTTTCTCTGCCTGCTTTTAGCAAGCACCATCCTTTCTCACCTTCTGCTTCTAACGAACAACTAAACAATGAACAACTTAGAAAAAGAAGCTTGCAACATCCATTGCTAAAATAAATAAGAGCTCAGCCTTCTAAGAGGCTGTCTTGTGATAACATGCATAAGTGTTCTATGCATTGGAGGCTTGTTGTTATGCAAGAATCCATTGGGCATATGACCAGTGTCTGAAATGATATGTTTTTCTGTCTGTCAGGCTCTGAACACTCTGAAGGCAAGAGTTGTCTCTCTCTCTCTCTCTCTCTCTCTCTCTCTCTCTCTCTCTCTCTATATATATATATATATATATATATATATATATATATATATATATATATTTTTTTTTTTTTTTTTTTTTTTACTGATTTTAGAGAGAGAGAAAGGGAGAGGGAGGGATAGAAATGAGAGAGAATCATTGATGAGCTGCCTCCCACAGACAAAGTAGGCCACCCTGCATTCCCTGTGAATAATACAATTCCTCGCACATAGTAGGTGCTCAGCTAAAGCTGTTGATGAGATGACCGCACTTCCTCACACCCTCTTAGTAGAGGGCAGGTCCTGCAGAGCACATTCAGTATATGCATGGCATATAACATCCAGCTCACATGTTTGCAAAATGAAAAGCTTGAATCCTGCCTGTCACCACATGCATCTCCTTCAAAGACTGCAGTGAAAGGGCACGGCCTTCACCGCCCGGATTCCCAGGAACAGAAACTGCTAACAAATGTATCTTGTTAGTCTGTTGTCAGGAGAAAGATTTTTATCAGGAATATTGTATTTCTGAAGACAACAGAATAATTTCCTACTAATCAATTCCATCTCACTCAGAGAAACTGAGCTTCTGCCAGGAGCCTGGAGCCTCCTGGGGGCAGGGCAGGGCAGGGCAGCTTGGACCTGTAGGATTAGATGTCTGTGCAGGGCTCTGAACGGCAGGCAGGAACCCAGCCTTCTAGGTGGCAAATGGGGCATTTATCATAACCCCACAGAAGCACACGTGGGGGTCGGGGTTCCTAGCAGCTTCTGAAAGGACATGAAATGCAGCATTAATAGGCTTTCTTCCCTTCCAGTAGAGGAGGAAGTAGCTTTGTCTGCCTGTTCATTCTTGCGAAGAGGAAAGGAGAAACTTTCCTATATCCATTTCCGATTTGATTCGGGGAAGTCTGAAACACCGTTAATGCTGCACACTATTTTTTTTTCCTTTCCATTTTGGGGTTTTCCTGTGAATTCTCCATGTGCACTAGCACTCACGCCAAATGTTTCAAGAAAACACACCCGAGAAGAGAATTTCTGAAGGCCCCTGTGGATTAATTCTGCAAAGGGTACGCGCTAACGATAGGTTTAATTGTTTAAGTGTGGATGGCATTTCTTTAAATAGATAAATAAGCGCAGTCCCTCCCTTCGTTCCTGTTTACAGTTCCCCGCACCCCGATTCTTGAATAAGAGGTTGTCTTAGATTTCTCTTCCTTCTCTTTACTGATTCCAAACTATATTTAAACCCCAAATTCTTTTCTTTGCTCCCCAGGGATCACCAAGCAGTCTCCTTTGAACAACAATGAATGCAATGAAGAGAAATGGTGTGGGGTTTTTTCTTCCAAAAATACCATTCCAGCCTGGAAACTAATTCTGTTTGGGATTTCGAGGGGCTTGGTCCCTTCCCCTCAGAACTTCCTTGGGGAGACGATGAATGGCCGCCTCAATGTTCCATAAAAATTAGTATCAGGCCACAAATTGTTGGATGCTTTTAGGGTTTTCTTTTACATAAATGAAGGTAATATATCACAGTCTTCCAAGAGGCGTGGTGCTTTGAATCCTCCAGATTAAGAGAACCTTTAAGATTTCCTAAAATCTAGTATAAATATAATGAGAAGACATGGCTAGTATTACAAGCACAGATTCTCTTTGGACTCACTTTTTAAAAATAAAAACTAGATGATGGGTCTTATAACTAAAGGATTTTCAGCAAAGAAAGGGTATCACATGGTTAGCAAATCAGACATCACAAGCTCACCACCAATTCTCCGATCCACTGGCCACCAGGAAATTTAGGAGAAGATGCCACTATGTCGTTTGTGTGTGTGTGTTTGCATGTGCACATGTGCAAATATATGATGTGTGCATGTAAATACAATTGTGTGTGTACATGCATGCATGTGTATGATTTTGTACATGTGCAGGCTTACATGTGTGTACATGCATATTAATGCATGTGTTTCAAGACACATAAGGACAATTAATATTTCCTCCAGCAGACATATTCCACGTATATTTTTCATGTAGATGTTCCATGTTTATGTTCCACTTATATTTCTTCAGAAATTAGGTTTAAGCCGAGTTTTAGAAAGATTGTGTTTTCCACATCTTTCGAGGAGCAAGTTGATATTAAATTCCAATGCTCACACACTACTGAGGAAATCTGTACATCACTGCCCAGCACAGTAACTATGCCTCTTACATTGCATCTTAATTTCATAAATATTTTAACTATGTTCAAGTAGAAAGGCTGTTTTCTCAGGCAAGTACCTGCCTTCTGGATATTCTCACACCCTCCGCAGTAACTCCCATCCCGAATCACCTTCACTCCATTCCCCTGCATTCCAGGCTGCACCCTCATTCTTCTGTTGAGAAGGTCATCAAGGAACATGACCTGCTTGTGGTTCAAGTTTCAGTTACGAAAGGAAAATTGTCCCTACAGCTGCCCACCCTTGGCAATGATTGATTTAAAGGAAGTGGGGGCCCAGTATAATCAGGTTGCTCTAGGCTAGTCTTCATCCCTTTCCCACTACCTAACCATTCCGAAGCCCATCCCACACAGGCTGCGGCCCCAGTCTTCCCTGGATGGTGTCAGGGAAGAGTTTGGGCTGGAAGTAATAAGGCATGAGTCCCTCTTCCACATCTGTCACTAGCGGACAGAGCTAAACTGGGATCTCACTGGCAGCTGGGCACCATGCTTAGCCCTCCAAGTGTGTTAGCCCACTTCAATCTCAGGATGCCCTCGGACATAGGCACGAGTATGCACCCTATTGCAGATCATGAAACTGGTGCTCTGAGAAGGTGGATGATGTGCCTGATGGAGTAGCTAGGATTTAACCTCAGGCATTGGACCCCAGGTTGCTGACAGGGAGAAGACCACACACAACCCCAGTGTCTTTGCTGCTAAATGAGAGGGTTGACCAGTCAACCTCATTTCTACATTGCTTTCCAGCTTTAACCTTTTATGATATTCTCCATCTCTCTAATTTGCACATCAAATTTTAGCAAAGAAGCTAAAGACATTATTATCCTTTGGAAAAAGCAGCTCCCTGCTTAGGTTCTAGGTGGTTTTATGTATATTCTCAAGCACAAGAAGTTAATGCAAATCCTAATCAAAATGTAGGATTAAAAAAAATGCTCTACTCCCAACTGAAAATATTAACAGGTGTTTTTGGTCTTCATTTCTGCCTACTGAAAATATACTTCACCTTTGTAAAAATGTTACTTTTTAGTGTCCTCCATTAAGAATTGTGTGCAATATTTATTCATTTTGCTCAATTTTTTAAACACTTAGAAAAATTAAAATCTGGAAAGATATATAGCCAGTTATTGGCATTATCTTTGGGTGGTTAGGAGTTAAAATCCTTTTTTAAAAAAACATATTTTATTGATTTTTTACAGAGAGGAAGGGAGAGGGATAGAGAGTTAGAAACATCGATGAGAGAGAAACATTGATCAGCTGCCTCCTGCACACTCGCCACTGGGGATGTGCCCGCAACCAAGGTACATGCCCCTGACCGGAATCAAACCTGGGACCCCCCGAGTCCACAGGCCGACGCTCTATCCACTGAGCCAAACCGGTCAGGGCTAAAATCATTTTTATTGCTGAGGATGTATCTGACTTTTCCATGAATTTATGATTTTTTTTTGAAAAAACAACAACAAACTAAAAACAAAAGAAACAAACAACCCCCTTAACACTCCCCCCCCCCCCACGCACACATTTCTTCTCTTCCCCATCTAAAATCCCTATAATTTCAAACTGAGAAAGGATACCCAGGCTGGGGGCGTGGGGGGGGTGGGGGGGGAGGAGGGACGGGGAGTGGGAAGACAGTTTCCCTAAGACTAAATCCAAATTTTGCAGATTCCTAGTGCCTTTAATTGAGGAATTTTGTGATGGAGAGAGACTTTCCTAGGATTCCTCCAGGGGATTTTTTTTTTCCAGAAGAGCGGATTACCTGAAAATGAGATTCTAGAGCCTATATGTTCTTTAATTACACACTATAGCCTCACAGTCCTTTTCTGGGGTTCTGAGAACTGAAATACTCTGGAAATTGGAAGCTTTCTTCAAAAACTTGGCTGCAAAACCTTACGTTACTGACAGTCTTTATCCCACTTAGTTCATAGTTTCCTGCACAAGTAGTCCGGCTGGAATACCAGGAGCCTCCCCATAGACTCTGCCACAGGTAACATGCAATATACCTAACGTAGGCACTGAGTCCCTAAAATTTAATTTCTGAATTCAGAAACACATTTGATCCTAGAGACTTGGTGGAGGGATCAGGGACCTCTACCTAACTCAGCATCGGTGCTCTTTGAACCTTACAAGGTAAGGTGCCACTTTGTGCTACACGCAGCTCTCCTTCAACCTCCCCGCTGAGCTTAGACCTCATGACCCTCGTGGGGGATTTTGGAAGGAGATCAGAGTACAGTCTTGGGTGAATGGGACTAGGAAGAGAACCCTTTTGGACAAAGTAAAAATGTAAGACAAGTGAAAAATAAGTGCCAAAAGGACCACATTTTTTTCATTTCTGTCCAGAAAGATAGCTCTGCATTTTACATCAGAACTGCCTTGACATGTTCTTATTTCAAATATGCTTTTCTCTTATTGATGGTTGTGTACATGGATCGGATACACCTAGGGGATGACAGAGCTGGGCACAATTTTATGGATAGGAGCTCTAACCTTCATGAACATTCCAGGTGATTACATTCCCCACGATGCCAGGAAACAGATCAAGAAGAGAAATCATTTGGGCATCCTAACTGTGATAAATAAGTCCCTTCTATCAAATATGTATTTTCCCACCTTGCAACACAAATAATGGACTAGAAGAAAGATGCTTCCAAGTTGGTGTCAATATAGGATGGGCTGTTCAAGGAGAGGCAGGTATTCACCTTGTAGTCAATGCCTTCAATGAAATTGAGCTACCAAGCACTTGGCCATTTATCCTATCAGAGCACAAGCCCATCAACTTCAGTTTTGGTCTCAAGTGCAGATCTGCCAGGACAGTCTCCTGCTCATCTCCATGAGCTGTCTGTGGATCAGGACAGATTTCTTCTTGCACTCAGCAAAGATCTGGTTTAAATTATTGAAAGCAGCCCAGGAGACTGTTGTGCACTGAAAGTTTGTGTCTTTTCCAAATTCCTATGTTGGAGCCCTCACCCCATGGTGATATTATTTGGAGGTGGGTCCTCTGGGGGGTAATCAAGTTTAAAAGAGGTCATGAGGTCGTGAGGGTGGGGCTCCCAGGATGGGATTAGATGGGATTAGTGCCTTTATAAGAAGAAGAAGCCAGACCACAGCCCTCTCTTTGCATCACTGTAGATAGCAAGGAGGCAGCCTCTGCAAGAAATCCCCCTGGCTCCCAGCCCCCACCCAGGAGTCCAATCGGCCTGGGAACTGGGTTTGGATCTTCTCAGCCTCCAGGACTGTGAGAAAGAGGCGTCTGTGGTTTGAGTCACTTGGCCTGTGGCACTTACTCCAGCAGCCCAGGCTGACTACAACAGGGCGCCTACCTTCAGAGATAGGCTCACATGTTGATCTTTCACTGAGTAAAATTTGCTGATATGATTTCCCAAGAGCTCATTGTCTTGGTCTTTTCTTCGATACTGAATACCAAGCTCTGTAGAGGAAAGAACTGGAAAACAAATGAATGGACAGAAAGCACCTCCTAGCTCCACAGCTGGGTTTCCAGATTTGTTGGTTTTGTTGGGTGTTTTGGACTCAGAGTGTGTGAGCTCCAGAGCAAGGCCGCACGTGGCAGAAAGTCTTGTTTGCCTGGCTTTTACCAACTCAGATGCAGCTGTTCAGGAGCAGAACTGTGGTGAGAATGAGAGAGTACCACTGAGGCAGCTTCAAAGAAAGTGTCCAAGTGGGAGGGTAAGGGCAGGGGTATTGGATCGGGGAGGGGGGCGCTGGCTCTCAGACCTGGACACCGTGTTCTGGGTCAGGTTATTCACACCCACTGAGCAGTTTTCTCATATTGAAATAAAAGCTCTCAGAATTGCCTGTTGATGTGAGGATTAAAGAGGATCATGTATGTAATGAGCTGAGGGGCACACTGGGTATGTAAGTAAGAAATAATTGTACATATATTATTCCCCCTAACATCCCAATCTTACCTATTATCCCACACCTCCTGCCTGGCACTTTCAAGATGAAAGAAACGGCCAGTCAGGGTGTCACGCTTCCATTTGTAGGTAAGCAGAACTATGTTTCCACGCTTCTCTCAGAAAGCCTTACAATTAAAAACTAAAATAAACGTTCCCTCTTCAGACTTTATCTGAACCAACCCACAAAATTTTTTATCCATCTTCGCCTTTCAGAAACCCTGCAGCTGATGGCAGGGAAGTCAGACAGCCGCCTTTAGATGTCTCCGATTCTTGAATTTTCCACTGCTTATTAAAATTCTTTCTCACCCATCGCCTGATCCCACAGGACCCCGACTGCCGAGCCTGCGGAGCAGACCCGCTCCGCTCTCACTCATTTATTCATCAAACATTTATTGAACACCTTCTACATGGCAGGCACTGCGCTAGGCTCTGGACCAGCGGTGAGCAAGACAGCCTTTCTCTTCTCAGGAAGCTCACTGTCTGGCGGGGAGTCAGACACATAAAAAAATAATTACAATGCAATAAAGAAGCAGCAATGGTCCAGGTTTATGGGGAAGCAGAGAGGAGAGAACTTGTAGCCTCTTGGGAGTGTGTGGGGGGCAAGAAGAAGCCCAGGATGGAGCCCAGGATAGAGCTCACTCATTACATGGCTCAGTGGCAAGACTTGCCAAAACGCACCCCCGCCAATGCAACCCTCCCTCTCTCTCCCTTATTATCACTCATTGCTGCTAGTAATCACCTCTCTCCTGCCATTCATTGCTATATCATTCCACCTTAGGAGAGTGTCTGGGACAAAAGTAGATCCTTGTTCTGGGCTCAATTGTGTCCCCAGAGATTCATATGTTGAAGCCCTAACCCCCTAAGTCTGTACTCCACAGGGCGGAGCCTTCCGCTATTAGCAAGCTCCTCAGAAATGCTAACTACGCCTGTTACTTCTGTCCATTGTTAAACATGCACCTCAAGTAGCTCGACTTGGCCCCCACACTCCCACCAGGTTAATTTCCCCATCTATACACCGCCTCCCAGCTTCTCCTGTTTTTGAATGAAGAGCCTTTATACTCTGTTCCATGCCTTGGAGATTTTATCCCCAAGAGGTTAATCAAGGGATTTTCTTAACTAAATCAAGTCTCCACTAAGACACACTCTAATGCCAGCTCTTAATAATGCCGTTGTCCACCCGGCTCCATAAGCAACCTTACAAGGGCTGTTGTTCGTTTCTGTCTGAGCACATCTACTTTGTTACACAAGGTCTGGATTCAGTGTAAACTCAGAAGAACGATAAAACCTCACCATGCTAGGGATCTGATCTGAGTCACTCCCTCCTTCTCTGGAAATGCAGAGAGAAGCCTGGGCTCTTGTTGAGTCTGGGAGCCTGACCTGTGCTTCTCAAAGGAGTCAAACCACAGCCGGCCATGCATGGTGACCCGGGACAGAGGGGGCCTTAGCGTCGCCAGGGTGGAGACAGAAAAACAGGAACTGGCCCTGCCTGGGTAGCTCAGTTGGTTAAGAACCATCCTGATATGCCAAGGTTGCAGGTTTGATCCCAGGTCAGGACACATACAAGAAGCAATCAATGGATGCATGAAAAAATGAAACAACAAATATCTCTCTCTCTCTCTCTCTCTCTCTCTCTCTCTCTCTCTCTCTCTCTCTCTCCTTTCCTCCTCTCCATCACATCCACTTTTTAAATAAGCAAGAACTTCCCTCAGGGAACATCTAGGGGCTTCAGAGGGAGCTTTTCTTCTCACAGAACAATGGGTGACGAAGGTGAGGAGCAGTGCCCTCAGCGGGGGTCTTTAGTAGGAGGGTCCAGCCGGGACACTTACCATCCCAGCAGCGCCCTCAGCGGGGTCTTTAGTAGGGGGGTCCAGCCGGGACTCTTACCATCCCACCACATAGCCCCTCAGAGTCAGCCCAGCCACTTACCATGGACCACAGTCCGGATTGGAGAAGACAAGGAAATGCCTGCAAGGAAAGCGCCACTTGCACCACACATGTGATGGCCTCAGACTGGAGGGTTCCTGCCATTTTTAATCTTTTACTCTAGTCTCTGTAACTTTTTTCTCTCTGTTTTTGTGGAATCCTTGATACTTCCTTTTGTCTTTCAGAGTTGGAAAAAAATCTCAGGAATATAAACCAATTGTGGTATTTTTTTTCAGGGAGATACCCCAGAGAGTTTAAGGGGCTCACGCAGGGCCGCACAGCCAGGAAGGGGCACTGACTTGGTTCAAGTCTGTTGGTGGTAGGAACCTCCAGACTCTACAAAGAGTAGCTCCCTCCCCTAACAGGATCATCATCCATGATCCTTCCAGATGACAAGATTCTATTTCCTTTGATGCCCATACCAACCTCACAGCAAATTCTCACCTTTGTTTACAGGTGAAACCCAGGCTCAGAGAGTTGCACCAGGTGTCCGGGAGTGTGTGTGGCGGAGCCAGATGTTGAACACAGACAAACTCGCTCTGAAGTCATTACGTGATGGGAGGCCAGGACCGGCCCCATTTCTATTATCCCCCTCCCGTCCCACCCAGGAGGGATCTAGTATCTGCTGTAGCTTTTTGGAGTTTCGCCTTTAGCTGGTTTAAGCCTTTTGTTATTGACACTTGGACGACCCTGAGAGTGAGCGCCTCCTTAAATGTTGTATCCTGTGTGTCTCACTAGCCCCTGACCCTGCCTTGCCTTGTTGTCACAGCTTCTTGCCTTAAATCCATTTTCCACTCTACAGTTGGAATGATCTTTCCAGAATGTAGATCGCTTCTCCCTTCTTCTCCCCTCTGCCCCAGGAGAGAGCCCAAGTTCCTTCATTTGGTATGTAGCGTGCAGGAGCCCACAAAGGCCTCAAACTGCAGGCTCTGCATACTCCAGCTCGCAGACGAATTTTGTTCAGCCCATAATGTCCCAATAAAGTCAGTGTTTCGATTTAAAGGTGCACACTTCTGGTTTCTCTTGAGTAAAACCACAGAATGAAACAATGCTGACTCTATAGGAATGTCATCGTTAGTGCTATGACACCCAATGCTGCCGTGGCCTTCACTGGCTGGAGTTGAGTCATGGTAGGCCACCGAGGAGGGCCAGGAGGGCTTCAAAGTCTGACCCCTCCTTGTTCCAGCTACCGCCTGACCCTCGGAGATGTTTGAGCTTGTGCCTGCTGATGAAGTCCCCTTTTAGACCCAGCCTCCATTCTCTCTTCCTGTCTCACATTTTAGAGCAACACTAAAATAGCCCAGGTTTCCTCCATATGCTTTCACACCCTACAGCTGAGCTTTGCTCATTCATCACACTTAGGACATGTACCTTGTCTGCTGACCCCATTGGAACATAACACCACACCCCACTCCAGGCTGGACACCAGCATGTATTTCTAGAAATAAACGAAACTGAGAGGGTTAAGAGCAAACCCACTGACCCAGATTTACATCCTCTCTTGGCTTCTAAAGAGCCTGCTTGCATTTTCAACCAGTTACATTATCATGTTTCCAATTGCAGAAAAGAGCTGGAGTTTGGAGTTAAATCAAGTTGCATTCAAACCCCAGCCCTGTCACTTATCTGCCACCTTGGGCTGGTTACATAATCTCTCTGGGTCATAGTTTTCTCACCTTTCAAAAGGACATAACAACTATTTCTCTCCTCACTATTATGAAAATGTATGTCCACCCACTTGTATGTAATTATTTATAACAGCTTTATTCACAATAGCCAAAAACTGGGAGGAAGAAGTGTTCATTGATAGGTGAATGGTTAAGACAACCGGTGTAACCCATGCAATGGAACACTACTCAGCAATATAAAGGAATGTACCATGGATCCCTGCAACATTGTGAATAAATCTCAAAGGCATTATGCTGAGTGAAAGACACCAGATCGTGTATGAGTCCATTTATATAAATGCAAACCAACGCATTGTGACAAAAAGCAGTTCTGTGGTCACCTGGGGCCAGAGTAGAAAGAGAGATGACTTTATAGGAACTCAAGGAGTCCTCAGGGGATGATGAACATGTTCTGAATCAGGATTGTGGTGGTGGTTTCATGGGTGTGTGCCACTGTCACGACTCATTGAATTGTATACATTTAATGCATGTAGTTTACTGGGCAAAAACAATTCCTCAATAAATTTGAAAAGAAAAAAATTATTAAAACCATAAGCAGTGTTCAGCAGTATTTCATAGTAATAGAGGAAATTTTTCTGTTGATTTTTTGCAATGGTTCTTCTTTTAAGTATGCAAAAGAACTAACATCAAGACCTGTTGCAGTAAGGAAGAACCGTGTGACTTTATTTTTATAGCAGTTATGTGACACTTCCATGCAATCTTCACAAAATCCATGTAATTTTAAATTTGGTACAACAATGTTGATATATACACATGCACTTGACAATGCGTGTGTAGGCATGTTGTAAAATGGTTGATAAATACCTTAGATGGTCATGAATGCCTTAGCTGTCTTGTTTGGTAGTTGTGAGGGGCAAGTGCCTGGAGAGGAGGAGAGGACACCTCTCCAAGAGTGGTCTGTGGTCACCAACCTGTGGCAACAGGGACAGTCCTGGATCCCAGGAATCTTCATCACCTGCTCATCTCTCATTTTCGTTCCTTACATTTTTTTGGACCTGCAGTGGGCTTTTCCTTTGGGCCTGGCAATTACTCTCATCATCACTTATCTAATTTTTCTCCAAGTGTCCAGTAGCCAGGCTTTCCCTAGCAAGGACAACAAGCAAAGACCTCATCCTAAGAAATAAATGGGGAGAGTGGGGGTGGGCATGGGAGTGGATGTCTTTCTTTACCTTACCAAATACCTGTCTCCCTCAGTCTGCTCTTGACCTCTCTCTCTGCAATTTCATTCAGCTTTTCGATCATTATCTTAATAGGTATCTACCCATCATTTACCAAATGCAGTAAGCAACATGATCATTTTTCTACATCTAAAAATGACATCTCTACTCTCATTCTCTCTCCCTCTTAAAGCTGATGCTTGCCCATTATGTTAACTCTAGCTCTTTTGGGCTCCCTAGGATGGCTCAGTTCTCCAGCTTTGTTTATAAAAGTAGGGGAGACAAGGAGTGAAAACATCAAACTAGAGAATTTGATCACTGCCGCCCTAGGCTCCTGGTAGTTCAGTGCAAATGAAAACAGCTAGTTTCTTTTAGTCTTAATTATCTGTGTAATTACCATTAGCCCAGAGAGGCACAGTCTCAGGTTTCCTAAAAAGGTGGATTCTTTTCATTCTCAATCCATCAATGGCACCGTCAGCGACATTTGCTATGTACCAACTGTGAGGCAATTCTGTTAAATATTGAGAGGACCCAAGGGACTTATTATAGATGCTGCTCATTAAACTCTAAACAACCTCACTACAGAGAAAAGACCATTGGAATACCTTGGGCATACCAGGCAATGTGTCAGCTGCAAGGATACGAGGATATACAATATGTGAATATGTGGACTTAAGGACTGCATACCTAGTGGCTAAGAATAACCAAGCAAGGGGAGTGGGGGAGGTGGTGAAGTATCATTTTGGTGATACTGACTCATAAATGTAGCAGGAGTTTAAGGAAAAGCCAGTCAAGGTGCAGGACCTATCAGTCAACATTTTTAAAAATATATTTTATTGATTTTTCACAGAGAGGAAGGGAGAGGGATAGAGAGTTAGAAACATCGATGAGAGAGGAACATCGGTCAGCTGCCTCCTGCACACCCCGCATTGGGGATGTGCCTGCAACCAAGGTACATGCCCTTGACCGGAATCGAACCTGGGACACTCGAGTCCACAGGCCGATGCTCTATCCAGTGAGCCAAACCAGCTAGGGCCCTGTCAGTCAACATTTAATGGACACTTAACTCTATGCAAGGCATTACCTCTTAAACTTTTGCCCACAAGTCGTCACAGGTTTTTACAACTCAAATGCCATCTCTTCCATGAAGCACTCCCAGCCCCCAGACAAAAGGAATCACTCCTTACTCAGTGCTCCCAGTGCATATAGACAATTGGCATCGATATCATTCTGCCCCACATGCACATGAATTATTTGCAAGTCTGTTTTGACCGCTGTATCCTTCTTGAAGTTTAGATTAATGAATGGTCTCGGTCCCTATTTCTAGATTCAGGTGTTTCTCCAAACTTTTGACCCATATATCCTTGTCAGAAAAATATATTTGAACATGCACTCTTAATATGTATTTATTTATACACTACTATGTTAATATATTGTTTTATTATAAAACATGCACCAAAATAAAAATAAAGTACATAATAGAAGAAGAGTGTCTGCAATGCAGGAAGTCAAAGAAGACTATGGTCCCAGATTGGGGGTGGGGTGGCATGCAGGAGGCAGCCGAGCATATAGTATACATGCTCAGGAAATCTTAGTTCTCTATGAACTCTGACCAATGGCTAGTCTAGCATAATTATTTTTTAAAGAGTTCATGTTTGACGTGGTAAAGCTTTGTGCTTAGGTAGTGTAGATGGTCACCCATTTTGACTCCGAGGATGCTCAGGCTCAGAGAGTACAACTAACTTGCTACAGTGGATCATCGATGCCACCTCTTTACAATGTGACTTTGCAACACCTCCCATCAAGAGGGGACTCCATTTCTTTGTCTTTTGAATGTGGGCTCAGGTTTTGACTTACTTTGACTAAGTCAGGTTTTAGCAAAGGAGATGTAAGCAGAGGCTTAGAAAGTTCTTGCTGACACCACCACCATGGGGACAAGCTGGGGCTAGCCTGGTGGGAGACGAGAAACAACACATGACCACATCATCCCTCAACCCAGATGATACCACTCCAACCACCAGACAGATAAGTGAGGTTGCCTTGGACCATCCAGCCCTATCAGAGTCTGCCCAGACCAAAATGTGGAAAAAAAATTAAAAAATGTGTTTGAGTCACTAAATAATTTCAACAAAACCTAATTGGTACACTTGCCCCAGATTCAGAGCTGGTGAGTGGCCAAGTCAGAAATTGTGGCTTTCTTCTCCTAACATTGCTGTTTCCCTATTACTTCAGGACTAAATCCTTCAAATATTAGCTCATAGAATCAGAACCAGGGATATCCTGGGGCCATGTCCTCCAAACTGCCGCCTTAAAGCAAATTTACATTAAAGCCCACTCCATTTGGTAATTGCAATCTTTCTTTCCTTGCTGAGACAATGTTGCTGCAAAAGCGACCAACAGAAATCCAATTCAGTCTCTGGGGAAATTTATAGAAAAAAAACTTTCTATGCCAGTGCTTTTCCATGGCAATATGAAGCATATGGGATCTCAGAAGAAGCATCTATCACAATATGTTGCATTGCAGTGCAGGAATTGGCATTTTCTCCAATTCTTCAAAGCATAGCTAAGAGCAAAATAAATGTAAAGGTATGAGGTCCAGGCTATGGCTGACATGCTATCCCTTTCAAAGCATGTTATTGGTTTAAGGAAAAGAAATACAAAAAGAAACACACACACACACACACACACACACACACACCAAAAAGCCAAATGTAGTACACCGTTGGTTCTAGGAGTCTCTGAGCTGAAACCCAAACCCAGAACATATTTGAAGCTGTACACAGTGTATTGAGGTCCAGCCACCACAGCCCAGACAAAATCCAGGGCTGCAGGCCAGCATTCTGGGGCCTTCAATGGCGGGGGAGGAAGAATATAAAGCAAACCAGGCTGGTTTCAGCAACTCCCTTAGCAACAAGGAGCCCTGAGCTCTAGGCTTTGCTTTATTACTCCTTCCTATAGCACTGTGGGCAAGACGCATCATCAGAGATGACCCAGTCAGTCATCATTACCATGACTGCTTCAGCACAGGACTCCTTGGTTAGAGCTTGGGGTGAGCAGAGGGTAGTGCGCCCAGGGAAGGGGGACACTGGACTACTAAGTTTAGATGTGATGAGGTGAGAGAGATGGATATCCTAGAGAACCTGAGAACAGAAGGGGCCAAGGTAGCCATAATTAGCCAGAGAACAGGAGGAGCACTTCGGGTGCTTGGAGTTTTGATGCTGAAAGGGAGGAGGACGGTGGACGTGAGGGGAGCCTTGTTGCTGGGAGTGCCAAGTAGCAGTTGTGGACTGTCATGCATGGTGACAGGTGCTTTACCTACATCACCTGGATTAAAGGTGACCGCAACCTTGGGGATGTGAGGAGTGCTGTTGGCTCTGCGCCACCAGTGAGAAAACTGGGACAAAAGCTGGTATGTAACTCACTTCAAACCCACAGCCACTAAGTTTTGGAGCTTCAATCTAAACCCAGGTCTGTCTGTCTCTAAACCACATGCTCCTATCATTTTAATTTTCTTGGAATATACGACTTAAAAGTAATGTCTATGGATATATTCCAAAATATTATGAAAGGATAACATGGTACTCTACGGCAGAAAAAAAAAAAGGTAGTCATGAAACACAATTGTAAGTGATGAAATTGATTCTTCTCTTCTTGTTCCCTTCAGGGACCCAGCCTTGCTTTCCCCTCTGATTCCTGGTGATTAGAATGAGGTAGGAGAAGCAGAAGTCCTTGGGGGGTGGGGGGGGGGGCAGCTCAGCATGTTAGATCCTGCTCTGTTCCCTCAGTCACCAGCATCTCAGAAATGCAAAGAGCACAATCTGCTTCCCAGACCCAGCAAGACCAGTCCTGCCACTTCCACAACAGGAGGGAACAGAGGCCCAGAAATGGCCCTGCGATTGGATGCAATACATATATATATATTTTAAATATATTTTATTGACTTTTTCAGAGAGGAAGGGAGAGGGATAGAGAGTTAGAAACATCAACGAGAGAGAAACATCGAAGAGCTGCCTCCTGCGCACTTCCCACTGGGGATGTGCCAGCAACCAAGGTACATGCCCTTGACTGCCCTTGACTGGAATCGACCCCGGGACCCTTGAGTCCGCAGGTTGACGCTTTAGCCACTGAGCCAAACCGGTCTGGGCTGTTCACAATATTGAAGAGAAGCCTGCCTGTGGCTTCGAAATCACTGAATCAAAGTTGTATTCCTAAACTTTTAATTAATATTTGACATCTGGTGAAATGGTTTTATTCCATTTATGTATGTATGTGTTTTACATATCTCAAATTAAATGAAAATCAATAGAAACATTACTCCAAATGAAAAGACTATAAATCCAAGAGTTTTCCCCATCAAAAATAGTAACTCAATTTGTATTCCCTCAGTGGGACACACATATGGGACAACCATTGAGATAAAAACCCCATGATGGGCCCTGGCCAGGTGCAGGTGGCTCAGTTGGTTGGAGCACTATCCCATACAGCAAAAGACAGCAGGTTCAATTCCTGGTTAGTGTGCATACTACTGGAGGCAACTGATCTCTCCCTCCCTCTCTCTCTCTCTTTCTCTTTCAAATCAATAAAAACATATCCTCAGGTGAGAATGAAAACAAAAAACAAAAAAACAAAACACTACTTGATAGGTAACTAGAGGTCAATGAGGACATAAAGAAAAGCTCATTATTGTCAGGATCAGTTGGTCCAGGGAAGACTGGGAGGGGCAGGATAAAGTGTCTGCCAGGAGTTTCTGGGAATGGCAAGCATAGAAATAAAGGACCCCCCCCCCTTATCCACTGGAAATAGAATCCAAGACCCCAGTGGATGCCTGAAATCTTGGACAGTACTAAACCCTATATATACTATGTTTTGTATACACATACATATCTATGATACAATTTAATTTATAATTTAGGCACAGTAAGAGATTAACAATAATATAACCTAATAAAAGAGTAATATGCTAATTGTGTCACTCCACTACATCCCAAGCCATGACCACCAGCCAATCAGTGTGACTATCTGAGGACTAACTCAACCAAGATGGCAGCCGGCAGCCATGGAGCTAGAGCAAACAGGAGGCTTGTTTGCCCTGGCAATGGAGGAAGCTAAGCTTCCTGCCTGCCTAGGCCGGCTATGGACTCCACTCAAGGCAACAAAGTTTCAATTATAGAAGATAAATAAACCCCAGATATCTGCTTCCAGCCAGCCTCTCTGGGAGCTTGGGTTGCTGGGTGCCATGGCCAGCCTGCAAATAGCCATCAGCCCCTTACCCAAGTTGGCCAGGCACCCCAGGGGAGGACACTTACCCTGAAGGGGCTATAGCCAGCCTGAAAATAGCCATCAGTCCCTCACCCAGGCTGGCCAGGCACCCCAGCGGGGACCCCACCCTGATCCAGGACACCCTTCCGGGCAAACCAGCTGGCCCTCACCCATATATAATAAAAGGGTATCCTCTATCATATATAATAAAAGGATAATATGCAAATTGACCCTAACAATAGAACCACTGGGAATGACTGGTCACTATGACACACACTAATCACCAGGGGACAGATGCTCAATGCAGAAGCTGCCTCTGGTGGTCAGTACACTCCCACAGGGGGGAGCTCGGCTCAGCTACAAGCAGGCTGATGGCTGCCAGTACAGAGGTGGTGGTGGGAGCCATTCCTGTCTCTTCAGCAGTACTAAGGATGCCCAACTGCAGATTAGGCCTGCTCCCCACTGGAAAATGGACATCCCCTGGGAAGTGGGTTTAAGCCAGCAGGTGAACATCCCCCGAGGGGTCCCAGACTGCAAGAGGGCACAGGCCGGGCTGAGGGACCCCCCTGAATGCACAAATTTTTGTGCACCGGGCCTCTAGTTAATAATAAAAGAGAACAATTATAACAATGTACTGTAATAAAATGTGAATAGCTTTGGGGCCATTACTAAATAGCATAAGGGTGACTTGAACACAAGCTCTGAGCTGATACCAGGACAGTCAATCTCATAATTGAGTTCTGCTCCTCAGTGACTACTAGACGAGAATCTATAGTGTGGAGACGCTGGACAAAGGGATGATTCACTTCTCAGGAGAGATGGAGTGTAACAGCACAAAATTTCATCACGATACTCAGAATGGCCAAAATTTAAAACATATGGTTTACTTCTGGAATTTTCCATTTAATAATTTCGGGTTGTGGTTGATTGCAAGTAACTGACACCTCAGAAAGTGAGACCACGGATAAGGTGGTCTACTGTCAGGTGAGGTTAGATGACAGTCCTAGGAAAAGTTTTACTAGAGACGTCAGGAGACTTCCAGCTTTTCCACTCACCAGACCTGTGACTTCACACAGCTGAGCCTCTGCAAGCCTCTGTTTCCCCCTTCTGACAATGTGGAAAACAGGTGCTCACTTGCCAAAGGAATTAGAGACACAGTGAGATCATGCTGTTTTCCAAAGGGCCATCTGAGGAGTTTGCCCAGATCTAGATCCTCAGGACCCTCCTGGGGCCTGGACTGTGCTTTCAAAAGGCATTTCAGCAGCAACAAAATCAAGAGAAGGGATGTTGTCTGGACTGTCCCTTCCCCATTGCAAACTTCAACCCTAGTCTATCCAAATCTACATAAATATCTTTACTTTTAACTCACTTTGAAATAAGTTTAGACCTACAATAAGAATGTTTAGACTTATAAAAAGAATGGTATAGTGAGTTGCCTTACACTTTTTGTTGCAGAAGACCAAAGAAACTCAAGCGACCTCAGAGAAATGGAGTTACACAGCTTTATTACGCTGGCAGCCTCAGAGGAGTTGCCTCCAGAGTCTGAGCAAACCAATGTGGTGGGAGCTCTTCTTTATACCCCTTTGGCTTCTTTGTCCCCCAAATATGGATGGGGGCTTCCAGACCTTTTGTGGGCTTTGCAAAAAGCCCTGTGGGTTGGGATGGGAGTCTTGAGATCACATCTAAGAGCCTGACCTGGCACCAGTGCTGATAACCCCCTCCAAGGATTGTGTATTGTTCATGGTTTATAGCCTCTATAAAATGTGAGCATTTAGGTAACAGGTCTTACAAGACCAGATTGTGGAGGAAAGGTGCAGTGACTTAATTATAGTTAACAAGAATGTACATTAGATTACTGCACGGATTCAGATTGTTAGCCCCCCAAACATTAGGATTACATTGGAATTAGCCTTTTAGCTTTCTAATTTTCACTCAGCTTCCCTAAATATTACCATTGTACCCAACCATCATACAGTGATCAAAACCAGGACATCAATATTGATCCAATAATATCCACAACTTCATAAATCTTAATTAAATTTTACCAATTGTTCTACTAATGTCCTTTTTCTGGCCCAGGATGTAACCTAGGCAAATTCAAATAAATGGAAGATGGTATTCTCACGAGTCATATGCCTCATGTAGACAACTCCCCAGCAGCCCTTCTATGCAGATAGAGCCTCATCTTCCTCTCCCGTGGACACTCTAGAGCTGCCATCACATCCCTCATAATCCTTATCATCAAGAACTTAGGGTAAACATTGAGAGAATGATTTTGATGCTCTTGGCATATGTGAGTAGGACAGGCAGAAGCTCATTCAAAACACAAATTCCACATTGGAATGTAAGGAATCAAGAAAAGAGTGATAGTGGTAAAGGCCTAGGGTTGGGGGCAGGGGCAGGAGGCAGGAGTAGGTAGAAGAGGTCAGTGGGACGGGGGAGATAAACATGTAATACTTTCAAAAATAAAATATTTTTTAAAAGAAAATAGTAATGAAAAGGAAGCAGACACTTGTAGAGAAAAGCTTGAGACACTGCCTCTTGTCCTTGCTTTCCCTTGAGGAATGCCATCCTCAGCCATAACCACCAGCATGATCCTATCAGTCAAGGTCCATTAAGTGAGAAGATACATGGAAAGGATTTAGCTCAATGAGCACCCAGGAAGGACTCAGTGAATGTCATTCCTAATTTGTGTTACTCCTTCCAAAGCCACTGTCTTCCTAAAAGTTCTCTCCATGTGTGATGGTCCCAATTTCAACCACCTTCCTGCTCTTTGAATCTCTCCTTTAGCTTGGAACACATCCTGATTTATACTGTACTTATCCCTGTGCCTCTTTATCTTATCACCCCTGTTGGATTGTAAATTATGATCCTTTCATCCCCTGAGGAGGCTTTCCGAGCTTCCTAAGGATCACACTGCGGGAATTGGCCTCCCAAACACTGGGGCATCCAGCCTGCAGATCCTCTGATTTAATTTATCACCAACACTTTAGGCTTTAACTTGTTTTGAGCATCTTTGGAGAAAGCTGCCATTGTGTTCAACAGAGGGAAGGAAGCACCTATTCTAAACTAGCCTCTTATGAGAGTTCCCCCCTTCAGGAGAAAAGAAACACCCCTTTTCAGGTGCCCACTCATTGATAATGGGGACTTGGGGGCAAAGTCTGTATTCTGGGTTCCGAGAGTTGCCTTGAGGGAAAAGAGAGACAAAGGAAGTTTGAGGAGGTGCATGGTACTTCCTAGCACTTTGGTTCCTCAGATCTTCAAAGCACTTGACATAAATCAACTAATGCCCAAGTCATCACACAGCATGCAGTCTCCCTGGGAATGAGAAGGTCTGGACTTTGGTCCTGCAGCCAGACTTCAAAGGCGCTGGGCAGTTTGCAGTGAACAATTGCATTTATGATGGCCACTTCCTGAGAGACAATCACATCTCCTGCCTTTCACTGAGTGAGTCCTGGCTGGGTGTTTGTTGACAGAATCAGACTGATTTTCAGATCACTCAGTGAGGCCCCTCCTCTGTCCTCCTCTGTCCTCAGGTCTAATCAGTATAACACAG
This sequence comes from Murina feae, assembly GCA_004026665.1. Taxonomy (NCBI): domain Eukaryota; kingdom Metazoa; phylum Chordata; class Mammalia; order Chiroptera; family Vespertilionidae; genus Murina; species Murina feae. The sequence goes on along the minus strand of PVJC01008986.1, from coordinate 1,400 downwards.
GCCAAGTTTATTTCAGGAAGTTCTTCTCAATGCTGCATTAGGTCATTTAATATAAAATGTTTAGGGCCACGAGTCCATTATAAAATTAGATGAACGCTAGGGACTTCCTCCCTAGGAAATTCCTAAGGGCACACAGAGGCTGCAAACATTTGCAAGACTTTTTTCAGAGCCCCATCTGAAGCCCAAATGAAGACTGTGTTGGGTGTTGTTTGGAAGCAGCCTAAGTAGAATCACCGATGCCTAGGTTTGGGAGAAATGATTGATTCTGTCGAAAATATTTGGTTTCACTGATTTGAAAGTGAGATTTAGAAGTGCAGTTGATCTTTTCAGATTAGGCATCAAGAATCTCTTTAAATGTTAGATGAATATATATTTCTTGTTAAAATCATTAGATGAAGCTGTGCTTTCGGGTCGCAGCCACTCACAGTGACCTTAGGAACTTGGGCTTGCTTTTTCTTTGTTTTCTTCTTAGGCTAATTTAATAACATATTCTTATATTTGGGGAAGTAGGAAGTGTTCCCCTTGTCTTCTTAGCGGGTGTGGAGTAACCAGGGAAGAATTTTTAGAAAATCCTCGGCAACACCAAGAGCGGTGTGTTAACTAAATCCTCCATAAATACCCCCAATAGAGCTAAACAGAGCCTGTTAGGAAACCCTGACACCCAACTACCTCATTCCCAGCCTTATTGGAAATCAGGAAGGAAATCGTTTATAGGCAACTGATGGAAAAGGGCCTCACTTTTTAGGAAGAGTGAGCTTTAGGAGGAGGCCAGGAGAGTGGAGGGATAGATCAAAAGGCAGGCTGAAGTACCATGGGAGTGACCCTCTAGCAAGGAGAGCTTGCATTTCAATGGTCGGCCTTGAAATGCAGATATTGAAGTTTCCTTCTGAAAGGACCTGTGTTGGGACAACCGCCCCAATCTCACAGAAGCTAAGGTGGATTTGTTTACCTCAAACACTGTCTCACTCACTTAGGCACCAGGGGATGGGGCCTCACTTCCTGGTGATGTTTTGGAGAGAGGAAGGAATTAGCAGATTTGGAGTCAAGAGAAAGGATTCATAAATTAAAGCTAAGGATGAAAGGGCTTTCCACGCTGCTCACCAACTGATGTGCAAATTTGCACTTCTGCTGGCCCCCTTGTTCCTAACTGACTGAGGGGGTCTAGCTGTTTCAAATATAACAGAAATTTAGCAGTTCAAGTCCATGATTCTTTTTTTAAACTATTTTTTTTAATTTATTGATTTGAGAGAAAGCGAGAGAGAAACATCAATTTGTTATTCCACCAACTTATGCTTCATTGGCTGCTTTTTCTTTTATTACATACAGTTTTACAAAGATTAGTACATGTATCTTTTTTTCCCCTGCCCCCCTTCCCCACTTCTTCTACCCCCCAGTGTTTT